>JAZHYW010045329.1:0-48431 GCA_037355805.1 Ixodes ricinus | reverse complement strand
AAGACTTCTCTAACCAGCTGCTGAAAACGGCAAACATCCGTTCCCGTGCCCTGGATCCGCTGCGGTACCTGGCGACGGTACTGTCATGGACGAGGCCAGCAGGGGCCGCCCATTGCCTGTGCCTGCCCTTCGAGCAGGCCGCCAGCGGCGACGCCACCTACCTGGCCTTCATGACGCACCAACAGCTGCTGGGAGTCGGGTCGGAAAGCCACCGAGTCGTCGCTGCATCTCCAGTCACCCGGAGGGGCGCGACATTGCGCGCAGGGTGATCCCGAAGCGAAGGTCTGTACGCTGCCCTTGTCGCGACCGCAGGCACGACGTGAACAGGCGGCGGCCCCGAGTCCCGGTTCGGCTCCGACGAGCGGTAAACGAAGGACCCTTCTTACTCCCCGTTCGTCGGGAGCACTACGCGTTACTACGACTTCGTTCACGAGCGCTCCGGGTTCGCTCACTGCCTCGTCGGCGTCAGTCGGCTGAGAGCCTCGAGGCTGACATCACGATGTTGTGTTGCCTGCAAGCGTCTGTCGCCGCAGGCTGACACAAGGAGCCGACATACACTGGAGAGCGCCCACCCGACGTTTTTATCTTTTTTTTTTTTTTTATGTGACGTAAGCATTGTTCTGGTGGCCTGTTCGCTGCACTTGTGACCGAGAACGACCGTGGCGAGACAAGACCGGCTTGAGCGTCTTGCGACGTCTTAGGACCAGCTCCGCAAGAGCAAAGCGTCTGACCAAGACGCGGTAAGGGGCTTGCAAGGCCGTAGTGTCTTGTTCTCGCCTGTCCTACTGCCGTAAAGTGTGTGAATGGTGCAACGCACATGGTACCTTCCACTGCGCGTCAGCTAGGGTAGATGGATGGTGGTTCGTCGGCGCCAAGTATTTCCGTGACGGTAACATGTTCGAGTGTGGACCCTGAGTAGCTAGAGCACCTTGCACGGGCCGGAATTTTCACGGTTCCCCCCTCCACCCGAAAATCCAGCCGGCCGCCTCTCAGTAAAGACTCTACTGGACCCGGCCTCGGCTCGGACAGTGCTCTACTAGTAGCTGCCAAAGCCACCCAATCATTTTCCTTTGCCTGTCTGCTTTCTGCACAGAACAGTGCAATCATGTTTCTATTTTACTACCCGTTTAGGACAGATGTTTCGATTGCTGCCTATTGCATTCCTACGTGGACTCCTTTGAAGGTGGAAAATTCCCTCTGGGCATGCATCTATGCTGCAGTTTTGTTACTTGAAAACATCCTGCTCCCGTCCAGTTCTTACAAGCTGCAGTCATAGTTTGTTGTTGCTTAAAAGTGTTTAACCACCTAGTGCTATTGGCATGCTTGGGTGTAAAGGCCCGTTCACACTCTTGCGACCTCTTAAAACTGGGTTCCTTACAACTTCTTAAACCAGAGGACACACTGACGCCATCTATTGGGTAGCAGTGTAAACTTGGCGGTCCGGCATATTTTTTATTTCTCTCGCGCATTATCCTTTCTTTCTTGGCTCGAAAACTTTTGTCAATGTTATAAACGAGCCTTTCTTATGGGTATACGCACATTTGACCTCGGAAATCCCGAAAAACCTTCGCTCTTCGGAAATGCAGTTCCAGGGTCACCGCATAGGTGGCGCCACAATGTCAGTGTGTTCCCTCGTTCTAAGAAATTTTAAGAAGTTTTAACAGATCTCCTCTCTCGTACTCGGTTGCAAGAGTGTGAACAGGCTCTTAGGTTTTGGGAAAAGTGAATGGCACTATTTTTATTATGAATAATGAAGGACCCAGAGTTGCAATGAATTTGTGTTATACTGCATATTTATGTACAATGTACTGCCATCTATATAGTTTTTTGTTTTCTTTTAAGCTTTTCAGGTTTGCTTTAAAGAAAGTTGTGAAAGCTACACTTATGTGGTTTGTGCAGGTGAGTTAAATGGCCAGGGGGACATAGAATAGGGGGCTAATCACAATGATCAGTTGGCTAACTAAGTAAAGTTCCTTAATTAACTTTTTAATTAATGAAAATAGTCATATGGTTCCAATTGGAAACTTGCTGAGCGTCGTCCAAAACCCCTAAATCAGTAATTTTCAGAGACTTTGAGCGTGTGAGAAGCGTAGTAGTGCACTACAGTTACCACTCGTGGAGCAGGTACAAGGCTAGCGGTAAGGCGCCCGCGCAATTTTTCAGTCTTTTACGAGGTGCCTGGCCTTGTACCTGCTCCACGAGTGGCAACTTAAGCGCCCTACTGCGCCTCTGGCTGTATAACTCGCCTGCACAAACTGCATAAGTGTAGCTTTCACAGCATTTTTTAAACAAATCTGTAAAAATTAAAAGAAAAAAAAACTTGTATATGTTTTGCATTTTAAGACTTTCCATTAATAAATGTATCCATTTGCAAGGTTCACATAGTCGTGATATGCCACACACGTCTGATATAGCTTGGTATAGCAGCTGCAATCTGTTATACCAAGTGCTGAGAATTCAAATGTAAAAATATTTGTAGTTTATATGGCCAACAAACAAAGGAGATCTGGCAAGTTTGAAGATAACGTAGTAAGGCAGGCGAGCTGGTTAAAGTTAAACATTTCTAAAACCCAAAACGGAGGCTACAAACAGAAGACTTCTCAAACATGGCCACTAAATTTTCATCAGGACACTTCTTTTATACTTGTCATCTCCACACCACCCTCCACTTGCACACGGCCCAATCGTTCGCTACAGTTTATACGAGACTACAAAAGATGGTCAAAAGACTGCGCCATCTACACAATGGCCGAGGTCACTTCCATCCACCAACAAAACATACCCAACACTTTTTTTTTTTTTTTTACAATTGCAAGCATTTGGGATGTTTTGTCGGTGGATGGAAGTGGTATCTACCATCCACTTGCACATGGCCCAATGGTTCACCACAGTTTACACACGATTACAAAAGATGATCAAAAGGTCTGCAAGAAACAAAGGACCTCGCCCTCTACACAATGGCTATGGTCCCTTCCATCCACCAGAAGAAACATCCCAAACGCTTGCAATCGTAAAAAAAAAAAAAAAAATGTGTTGGGGATGTTTTGTTGGTGGATGGAACTGACCTTGGTCGTTGTGTAGTTTTTTTCACGACTGCAAGCGTTCAAGATGTTTTGTTGGTGAATGGAAGTGACCTAGGCCATTGTGTAGATGGCATGGTCCTTTGACCATCTTTTGTAGTCTATAAACTGTAGTGAACGATTGGGCCGTGTGCAAGTGGAGGGTGGCTGTGGAGATGACGGGTGTAAAGAAGTGTCCTGAAGAAAATTTAGTAGCTGTGTTTGAGACGTCTTGTGTTTGCCCCATCTTTGTAGCTTCCGTCTTGGGTTTTAGAAATGCTTATCTGGTATGTCTGGGATAAAGACTGAGCATGAATTTACACAGCACTGCAACAAGTCTCGGTCATATTGCAGGCACTTCAGTCTCTTAGAAACAGACCTGGACTGAAAACTGAGACAATTCTTATTCTGTGGTACAGCATTGCAGGTTTTCACTAATCTATTTTATCTGAACGTTAGTCAGCGTTTCGGAAGTGATGTGGCCATCCTTGCCGAGCACAACCCAAGGACATCCCTTGTAGGTAGCCCTCCTCTCTCCATCGGTCTTCAAGTCTGGTGCGACTTGCTCGAATATCTTCTTCTTTGGGTTTAGCTGAGCGTCTGGAGCACCCGGGAACTCCACACAGGTGACCCTGTCCCCAGGCACAGCATCTTGGGGCGGCTTCAAGATCTCCACCTTGTCAGGCGTGCTTGCGCACATCACCATGGCTTCAGAAGTAACGCCGCGCATCTTGGCGGGCTTCAGGTTGCACATGAGCACGGCCATGCGGTTCTGCATCTGCTCCAGTGGTACGAACCTGACCAAACCCGAGACAACTGTTCTTGGTTTTTCTTCACCCACATCAACCTGCTCCACATAAAGTGCGTCTGCATCTGGATGTTTGTGGGCAGTCAGGATGCGACCAACGCGAAGATCTAGACGGCTGACATCCACCGGCTTCGAGTCATCCGCGTCATCTGCTTTCTTTTTGGGTTCCGGTTTCTCCTTTTTGGATGGCGGTGGCTTCGACTCTGACTTTGGTGCGTTGGCTCGTTTTTTGAGCTTGGTCGCCGGCTCCAGCTTCCGGTTGTTGAGAAACCGGCGTTTGACCGCTAATTTTATCAGCTTCAGGCTTACTTGGGGCAGTACACGAGGTCGATACTTGCACTGCTCCGTTGCAGATTTCAGCGGCGACGAGCCGGTCCTTCCAGACCTGAACTTCACGGTGAAGGGCTTCGTTTTCATTCCGCAGACGAGCGCACTCAGATTGGGTATACTGCTCGATTCTAGCAGCACGTAGCGACTCCACTTGAGTGACTAGGGTGGCGATCAGTGCGTCCGCTTGCTTGGCTCTGGTAATTATACGTGCGAGAATGGGCTCCACAGCCATTGCACCAAAATTATTGTTACCGCAGCGACCAACAAAGAGGTTAACGGGAGACCGGAATGCACGTTAACACGTGGTTGACACCTTCACACAGTGCCTTCGGGTGGATGGATATTATTGGCTATACCCTTGGTAACGGTGGGTAGCTTGCGCCACCTAGCCTAAATCTGTAAAGACAAACACATGATTCCTCCCGCCCTTCCCCAAAATAAACAAGACCAATTTTCGCAATTTGCGAAAATTGGTCTTAGAAGTTATGACAATAATAATCCCTGGAGAAGGGGAACAAAGGACAAAGACAATTCTCCAAACACAGGTCGGTGACTTTTGCGCGACCAGAAACAATCCGCCTGGTCCTGGTATATGGTATCGAACCAGGGACCTTTCAGTTTCCAAATTCCAGTGGAGCGCTCTACCAGACCAACTGAGCTAACCAGGGCCGTTGCTAAAGCTACGTAGACGGGTTTTCGCTAAGAAAACTCGTAAACGCATAATCCTTGTCTCAAAAAAAGATAGAAAAAAGAAAAAAAGAAAATGGGTCAGTGGGATAGCTCTTCGGCTGCTTCCAGTGGACAGCTTTCAACTTTATTGCTTCTCTCTCCAGAGGAGATGGGAAGGGAGAAGAAAAAGCAGACAGTTGTCGCTGTTGAGCGGGGTGATGCGAGGTAACGTTGGTTGACGCGAAGACGAAGTCATTCTCAAACCCCGAATCATTTAGAACCGCTTCCTTTTTCAGGGATTTGAAAGCAAAACTTTCGACAGCCCTCTGCCTGGTTAGGAATAGACAATGAACAAAATGTAAGAGACTTTTTAGTGTTGTGTCGTTTACTCGCAGTCTCGGGGTTTTTTCAACCATAGGAATAGACATTAGGCGAAAAATAGGGACTCTAACCAAAAAAGACTTATAAACATTTACCCGACGTTTCGGGACCAGTTCGGTCTCTTGTTCACGAATGAGTGACGAAAAAAAAACGCGTCGTTAAATGCACGTACGGATGTACGGAGCTTTGCTAACGTCACGCAGTCCCGAAACGTAGCTGCTGGGCAGGGAGGGCGAAGAGCGATTTACTTTCCCCTTTGTGCGTTGGATGAACCAAGACTCAACGAAGAGCCGCTTTCGCTAATTCCTCTCCAAGGCCACCACGGTGCTTCCTCGAAGTCGCCTGGTGGCGGTGTGCCGGCTGCTTCTGCGTGCTCCTTGAGGGCGCTTGCCTCCACATCCTTCTTCCGGACATCGTATTTGTGTCGCGTAAGCCTTTCGGCGAAGTTCTAACTTTCGCCAACGTATGAGCAGTATGAGGCCGGGCAATCTTTACATGGTATGCGGTAGACCAAGCCTTGGGCCCTTTCTTTGGGGGGCCGATCCTTCGAGAGGGGAGGCTTCATGACCGATTGTCTACACAGGCTTATGAATAGCGAGTTATAGTAGACCGTGTTCCCCCTCCGCTAGCCCTCCGCTGCGAAGAAGCCGCCACTGCGCCTGCGCGCCGATGGCCTTGGCTGTAGAGTTCCGGGTAGCGGAGGGCTGAGCGCGACGGAGCAGCACGGTCTCTATAACTCGCTCGGTCTCCGTAGCGACCGAGGACGCGGGAAGAGCTTCGCGGGTACGGCTAATGAGGGCATACAGACGCAATCAGAGGGAAAAAAATCCCCAGTAATCATCGCAAAAAAAAAAAAAGAAACAAAAAGCGCGTTTTGAAGCGAGCAGCTTTGCTCGATAAGGATGAAGCAGATTTGTTCTACTGAGAATGGAGATGTATACAGTCTTCCGAGTCTTCCCAACGCTGTTTTGTTCCTGGACCAGGATCTTCGCCAACTTGACTTGACACTCAAGGTGTTGGCGAGCACTTGATTCGTCACCGCAGAAAGTAATTTAGTATATATTTTTAAAATAATAAAAACCTTCACGTATCTTATCCAGTCAAAGAATACAAAAATTCCGAAAAAGCATAATCACTTTTCGCTAAAACTGGCGACTTTTAGGCCGCGTCCTGGCGACTTTGGCCACTGATACTGACTTTTGGCCAAAAGCAGTTAACAGCGCTCTGACACACGCACACGCGTTCAACAAGTTCAAACACCGAAAATGGCTGATGCCGGCACACCGCTAAGCAAGAAGTAAGCACGTTTATTTGTACTAAATCAACAAAGGAAGCGCGCAAATGTTATCATTTGATCGTTAGTACATGGCAGCAGATAGGATGTGGTTATTGTTGGCACGATTGGAAGGACCATAAATGGCCGATCGCGTATCCACGTGTTTTGCCATCATCTGCGCTTTTTATAACTACGTGTCCTAGGGGTGTCGGCGTCCTCGTACAGCGCAAGAGAAACGAAAATACACATACATTTTTTTTTGTAGTTGCTTTTCCTAGTTTAACCTTTCGCTCCAGAACAACGTTTCCGCGTCGGTGATCGTCTGCTAGAATGTCTGGTTACGACGACGATTCAACGCTGTGGGGAGACTGCTGCGCATATTCTCGCGCAACACATGAAAGAATTGCGCGAGTTCGGTATCGCCCCTTGTCTATAATGCAAATCAGCGAGGTAATACGATTGGGCAACTTTCTAGTAGTGTTCCGCAGTCACTCAGTTATGATATGACGGCGTACAAAACCTTTGGAATGACTTCGTTTCTAGCAAAGACCTTGCTGAAAAATTACGAAAACTGCTCCTACTCTTGTCTTTGTGAACAACAAAAAGTACACAGACTTGAAAGTAGTACCTCGAGAAATCATGATGCAAAAATTTAGACAATGGTCTGGCACGGCCCAGGTGATGTCCTTGAGACCAGTGTGCCAGCGCCTGCTACGGTACAGCCGTCTGCTCCCATGGCAGACGAGTGTCTGTCCGTCGGCTATCTCAAGTCGCGTTTGTACTGTGGGACTGGCATCTCGGGCTTCGAGGTTGGTGATTGGTCAACATCTTTTTACCTTTTACCTACTTATCCAGAGAAGTCAATGTCACTAGGTCCATGCCAAAATGACAACAAACTGGCATTCAGTTCATCGAACAATGTTTTATCGACAGATTATTTCGTTAACATGCAACGTTTCATCGGCAGTTTGTTTCATTGGAAGGCTTCCTTAGTTGCTTCATTGACAGACCTTGCGGACGTTTCGTCGAACACAACTCTGCTGTTTTTGCAACAAACTTTTTGCGTCTCGCCTGGTTTACAGTGGGAGAGAGAGGAGGTGGGCCTCTACGCTTCGGTAAACATGCCTCAGTAAATCACGCAATAACCTTTAGCAACTTAGTAAAAAAAAAAAGGGAAATGTTGTCGACGAAACTTTGCAGGGGCATGTGTCCACGAAACAAGCTTCCACGAACATGTATATTATGCAATGCTTGTCAATGAAAAGTTGTCCACGAAATCTGTTTTCACGAAATGTGTTTTCACGAGATGTGTTTCGACGAAGCGATAGGGATCCGACAACAGAGGATGTTAGCTGCATTGCATCCATCAGAAACAGTAAATCAAAATTTCTTATTGTAGAAATGTAATTGGAATAATTAAAACTCAGTGCATGATACTACTGTCTTGCTTCTTTACTGTACACTAATCTCCCGGAAGCGGAGTTAAACTGTGATGGCACAGTTTTCACAATTATAATCTTCTGTAGAGAAGGAGCAGTTTTTGGTTTGTTTTAGCTCCCTGTAGCTTTGATGTTCCATTATAGATGTTCCATTATAGCCTCTGGGACGCAAGGTCCAGGACTTGGATTCGGTGTGGTCCCTTCCTTGAGGGATCTCTGAGGCACAACTTGTAACCTAGTTGCATTGCTTTCAGTTGAAGTCAACATTTGGTGCAGAGTTTTCTTAGATGTAGTAGTGACACCATTCCGATTCGACATCCGTGCTTTACCAAGTGCGAGTCGTGACAGTTATGGTTTCAGCATTGAATGTGTTTAGGCACTGTGTGAGGAGATAATTTTTTTGTTTGTTAAAGTTGTAAAGTTTCGTGAGGACCATGGATGGCTGACTAATGCAGTTTCCTGACGCTTTTATCCGGATCGTCTCTCTGACTACCCGTTTTACGTCATTCCTTTCCCTGTGTAACACTTCTGTTTCCAACCACTTTGCTTCACAATTATTGCACTCCTGTAAATGTTTAGCAATTTCCTGAGTTTGTTGCGTTGTTCTTAACGTTGCGCTTATGCTCCGTAAGTCTATCATTGAGGCACCTTGATGTCTGGCCTACATACTTAAACCCGCACTCTAGAGGTATTTCGTAAACAACGCCATTGTCACCCAGACCGATCTCTCACTTGATGTTTTTCGGTTGCATTCCGCCTCTGCCTTCAGGAAAGGTGTCACCTACTCAATTTGAAATCCGAAGAGAATATTGCATCTCTGCCCAATGCCAAGTCTGGCACAAGCCTTCTACATTGTGGGATATCTCGCGGAAGTAAGGAACAACTGCGCTACGGTTCCTTGCACATTCTTACCACTGCTCTTGCCACTGACCTCAATCGCCACCTGTCTACCTACGAACGCTACTTCATACCCCGCATTCTCCAACCTCTCGTACTGCACTTTTTAATGCCTGATCCATGAGGCGGATTGCATGATTTTTCGTGGTGCATTTTTAATTCAAGATTTCACGATTCCTGCTTTTACAATTTTTGAACGAGCAACTCTGCCTTGGCAATGTCGGTTTGGGTGACTATTTCCCATACTCCCAACACAACCCATTCTCTAAGTGAATTCTCAAGTCTAAGAACTGCAGAACTCCTTTGTTCGGCTTTTCTATGGTGAACCTCAGCTCCGGGGCGTTGCTCTGATTAAACCTTCGATTGTAGTTGTTGTGCTTAAGGGTCTCTTGGTACACTTTCTGAAGGTAATGTGCATCTTTGGGAACTATCTGAATTACCTTATGCGACATTTTGGTGAATGGTAACATCCTTCTTAGTGAGCAATGTTTGTGCCCACTGAGTAGGGTTGGAAAACAAAGAATGGCAGAGTGGAGTGAGCACTGCTAGTGGGTCGTTTTCGTTTTTGATAGTGTCCGGATATTTCAGATTGGGTTGAGTGAAATGCAGATGAGACTGAACATGTACCTTTTTAGGCACGCGCCTAAAAAGATACATTATACCTGATTCTGAAGCAAATGACCCCTTGTTTGAGTGATGTCACTGGTGCTGCTTTACCCTCGAGGCACCATGCCGCATGTTCACCAGCTCTATGTATTCGGCTTTTACTTATTTTTTCTTAGTCTTTGGTCTCTTTCATTCATAAAATAGCTGATGTGCTCTAAAAGATTTATAGATGAAATGGTGCTTGCTAAGGTGATGGCATCCTTGCTATAGAGTATAACCTTAATACCTGATTGTTTCTTGCATACGGTCCTTGCAGTATTTGATGAGTTTGGTCATTTGTATACATTGTGTGTGCTTCATTCGATTGCAACGAACTCAAGCGGAGGCAGAAGAGCGGAACAGAAGGCCAGGAAAAAGCAGAGAAGGAGAAACTGAAGAGAGAGCAGAGTCCGAAAAGCATCTGCCGGAGGGCCAAAGCCCGAGTCAGCTGCAGCCTCAGGATGAAGAAACCATGGATCCCAATGTGCGTTTTGTTTGTAGGCTTCTTGCTAACCATTTGGATCTGCCCCGCTGCCTAGCTCAGAACTCCGGACCTGCCAATCAGCTACATCTCACTTTAAAGTGTTCTTTTTTTTTTTTTTGTAACTTTGGTTGATGTAATGTTTGTATGGCATTGCATTACCATGGTTAGTGGATGCCACCTTTTGGCCTGTGACCTTGGGTAAAGTTTTACTGACATATGACGAGTTCACTTCTAGAAATTGCTTTGGCACTATATGTTAGTATTTCACAGTGCATGAACGTCTCACAAAAGCAGGCCCTCACTCAATTACAGACACAAAAACATGCACACAGCGCTGAACTCACAACTCTTTGTATTTTTCTTCGTTTTCTTCTTATTGTTAAAACAAAATCTGGAAATTGTTTTGTAATTTTCTTTCCTTTCCGCCTATTAAAACGAATTCGTAAAATAGTCTGCGATTATCATCTTAAGGTAAGGTAAGCCAATTCTTTAGCAGATAAGGTGAGAGATTTGCTGCTCACGGGCATCCATCGTCAGCTTAGCAATATGCTTCGCTTCAAATTATTTTCCTCACTAGCTGGTTGTTGCTTCGGTCTGAGCGCGGTGCAGCTGTGTAGTTGATGCCACCTGCACATCCCGGCAGTGCAGACCTAAATGCGCTGTGAAGTACTAAAACATGGAAAACCAACTAGCCAATTTTTTTTTTAGTGACAATTTTTCACGTATATTGGTATTTCAACTCGGACAACTTTATCAGGCGGCTCGAAAAAGACCCGTGGCTAGTTGCATAAATTATGTTTGACTTCAGTTGCAATTCGCCTTCATTCTCTATATTTCTTTTTCACCCCAATGAGGGTTACTACTGGTACTGTTAGAGACGGGGTTTTATGCCGCACGTCCGGGAGCTTCCTGGCTCGTGACGACGACCATTCCCAGAAGTGAAGAACCCAGGGGTCCAGTGGAGGTGGAGAATTGGTAACGTCAACGAGCCGGTTTAATTACATGGTTGCGATACAGTCGTCAAATCCAAGAGAACTCCGGAGCAGCCTCGCGCTCCGCCTTATATAGGGTCCGTTTTCTCCCTCACTCCCCGCCAGGGCAGCAGGTGCGCAGCAGCAGCCCGCCGTCAAGTGCGTCGTAGCAAAGTCCGCCGACGTCGATAGCCAGAAGTGCGTCGTAGCCATGGTCCTCCGCAATTAGGTCATGCCTCTCTCCCTTTCCTGAGCGCGCCAAGCCCCACGCACGCACACACGTCCCGTTGACGTCACAGACTCGTCGAGACCTGTCTCCGCAGTTAAGCCCGGCCTCTCTCCCCTTCCGGAGCGCACCAAGCCGCACGCACGCACACACGTCCCGTTGACGTCACGGGCGCGTCGAGACCTGTCTCCGCAGGCGCCAGACACGTAGGCGCCGGTTCCGTACTCCGTCGGGACTCGTTTCGCGTAGGCCCCGTCCAGCAGGCGACGTTCCCGGACTGGTCATGACTCGTTGCCGCAGCGTTGAAACTCGGAGAAGGTCGCGAAGGTTCCATTCTTAACAGTACACAGGAACTTTTTTTAAATATAAATCTTTGTTTTCATTTGTGGAATTTCGCAGAAATTGAGCAGCCACAAAAATCAATCGCATGCAGTATTCAAGATTTAAGATAGCTCACCAGGCGGTCCTTAGCTTCTCGTCGTTCTCGAATTCGTAACAAAACCAGGTTCAATTTGAATCCCCAGGGCTACCCTCGGCTTCACATTGATGGCGTGGGCCGGTTTGAACCCGACATACCCGCGCAGAAGGTTGCCGTTTTTCACATGCTCCAGGAGTTCTTTCGGCTGCGATCAGCAGCTGTGGCCCAACTGAAGGAGGCCGGGGATCACCGTACCCTCACAAGTTCCACGTGTCGACGTCTCTGACCGAGTTTGTGAAGCTCTACGAGGGGCTCGAGGCGGGCCAGGTGCTGACGAGGCGTCCGGCTGTCCGTGTCTGGAAGAGTTCACGCCAAGCGTGAATCTGGGACCAAGCTCATCTTTACGACCTTCGCGGCGAAGGAACCAAGATCCAGGTCATGGCCAACGCCTCGTGAGTTCCTTTCATCCTTCTGAATCTTGTTTGGGAGTCTCCGACGATTCGAACCCTAGAGTCATTCGTTCGAGGCAGTTGTTTGCGCAGTTGACCATTCTATCACTGCCAAGGTTATTCGGGTTAGCCGACTTGACTTGACTCAGTGTGGGATCCTGAACAGAAGAGGTGCCTTACGCAACTTTTTTCGGCAGGTTTTCTATGGCGTCAATGGAATGGTGGTGACCGAAGGAAATCAATATTTGTGCTTTTGTTTCTGTACAGGTATTACAGCTCGGAGGAAGCGTTTGTGAAGATGAATGCCAAACTGAGAGAGGAGACATCCTTGGCTGCATTGGACATCCAGGTGAAATCATAGAGTATTTTCAAGCGGTTTGACGCAAGCTGGAGAAAGTAGACATTCGTTTTGAAGGACAAAAGGCAATTTCTGGCAGGTGTTGGTTATGCTACTTTCTCCACTTAATCTACAATCTTTTTTCTTTATTTTTATTTTTCAAGGCAAGACGAAAAGGGAGAGCTGAGCATTGTCCCCGTGGAAATGGTTTTGCTGGCCCCCTTGTCTTCACATGCTTCCACACCTTCACTTTGGTCTCAAGGACAAGGTAGGATGTGCTACTTGCTGTTCAACCATCAGTCCATTTCTGCTAACCTTGACTGTCTGCATTATTTCGGAGTTGTGGCTTCTGTGATGACTTATATTTGCCTTGTCCTTACAGGAAACTCGGTTCAGGCAGCGCTACCTGGACTTGATCATGAACGAGAATGTTCGACAGAAATTCATTATGCGCTCCAAGGTGCTAAACTATGTCCGCAAGTTCTTCGACTCCATGGGGTTCCTTGAGGGTGAGTTCCTCTTTCCTAAAAAGCCCATTTCATGCTTGGCAGCATTGCCTGATGGCAGTTGATGACGTTCAGAGCACAACAGTTAACACGCACAAGTGATTGCCTTATACCTAGTAAGTTCTTTGTTGCATCTGGTAGGCTACTAGGATCCAAACTACTAGGTACATAGTGTAGTGGACTGATTCTTATCTGGGGCCCAAGCTAACCATAAATACCGGGAGTGCCCTCACTTTCACTGGAAACTGGGTCAATCTCGAGATGTGCGCTTGTCCGGTCAAATCGGGCACTGCCATATAATTTGGAGAATTCCTAAGTTTGGAGAAATCAATACAATAGTGGTACTTGAGCAACGGTGGGTGCCTTGTCTTGATGTTCTGATGAGTTATAAAATGTTTGTTTAACAGAATTCGCATAGTGAAGCGTTAAAGCTGATGTTGTGTTGGTGCAAGATGTATGCACTGTTGTAGAAATAATAGTTCCTTGGTGTGTGAGGAGTACTGGAAATGTCTCGTGTCATTTTGGCATCTGAGTGGCGGTGGAGACTCCCATGATGAACAGAAAACTTCATTCCAGAGCAGTCCCACATGAAAGCGTTGAAGTTGGCCGCGCCGTCCGGGAACATCACATACCGGGTGAAGAGAGTCCGTGCGAAAAGCCGAGAAAGTCGCTCCGGAGCCCGGCACACTGTGAGCTGCGGCATGTTCACAAGGTTCCCCGTCACAACTTGGAACGTCCCGGCACCATAAAAGCTCAAAACGACAAGGAGCTGCAGCATCGGTGAGGGAGGCAGGCACTAAATACTCGCTCTCTCCTACAGCGGCAGAGGCAGCAGAACGCTCACTGAGGTCAACTTCGTGAAACGGTACCACTCAAGAAATTCGCTGTCACTGAAGTGTTCCAAGGGGTTCAGGCGATCTTTGAAACAATGTCTTGGCACATCTGTCGATTGTTTGTCGTCTGCGTCGTCTTAGAGGATCTCTTCTGAGCTTAGAACGAAGTGCACGAACTCCGCGAACGACTCGTCGGCCGCCATGACACTCCAGACACAAGTCAAGGAGCTTATCGAGGCAGCGCCGGAGGTACCTTGAAATTCTCGAGGAAATAATTGAAAATGTTATCGAGTCGACGAGTGTTTGGAATCGAGGTCGGTTTACGAAACGCTAAACCGCCCTTGAGTGGAGTTTCGAGTCGAGTTTCGAGTCGAGGCCCGCTTATGAATTCGGCTGTCAGTGTCGGCTACCCGTTCCATTCGTGGAACCTATCTTCTACAGCAGCTCTGTGCGCGGATCAAGAAAGCGACCTTTCAGAGCCCTCTTTCTTGTGCCTGTTCGGCCGTCCGGATTCAGAAGCATGCAGCGAGCGAAAAGACGCCGAAGAGGCCTCCGCGACGTCATCAGTGACGACACTCTGACTGCTCAGGATTTCTGAAAGGCAGCGGATGTTAGTTGCGCGTTTGAGATTTTCGCTAAACGTGCTGCGGACAGTGTGTATCTGTTCATGCGGTCACCTGTTCGGTTTTATTAGTTCAACCGCCGCACATATGAGTAATTTACAGAGTGATATTGTGAGTGCCTTGAGATATATTTTTTTGCGACAAAGAACTCGGTTGTCCCTATTTAGTTTGATCGCTTCCGGGTTTGAGCAAATATTGGCTCTTATCGTCTTTTTGCGTTACAACATGCATGTAAATCTCAATGTCTGAAATAAATTTCCAAGAACGTTTTAAACTGCATTGTTTGTTTATGGTTCACAGTAATTTGGGCGTCTAAAGGGTTGACGGGCTGAGGGGGTTGTGTTGAAGGGTTCGACTGGCTGAAGGGGTTTGTAGGGCTGAGTTGTTTGATCGGCTGAAGGGGTTTGAAGCACTGAGAGGGTCCCATAACACATCAGGGCTGAAGTGTTATTTTCAATAAGGCAGTGGTGGATAAAACCTATCGGTAACTCAATCATTTCTGAATTGCAAACAACGCTATTTTTAAAGAATTTCTCCCTTCTCGCGTAACAATATTAAATGATGAATGCTAAAATGAAAGATTTTTTAGATATTTAAAAAAAACATAGGTCAGTAAAAGAAGAAAACATCAAAACATGAGAAGGGAGCACCTTAACAAACTAAAGCCTGGACTCCATGGAGCAAATATTTTGCAAACAAGCGACGAATTTTGCTTTCCAACGTTCGCTGCCCGCGGCGTCAGTAGAGTGGCAGTTGACGCCGCGCAAAACGAACGTGCTGCAGGGTGAAGTACTGGAGCTATTCTTCGCTTACTTGCTCCATTTAATATGTCGTGGGAAATATATAACATGTATAAGGAAATATATATTTTAACGCGCATAAAAACGCATGTTATTATCGCTTATAAAAATTGCTTTGTGTTGCTAACGACAATCATTTATCACAAGGTTTTAAAAAATTTCTAAACGTACAAAATGTTTGTTTGTGCATTGCTTCTAGTTTATCAACGACGTTTAAGGATACTTACTTTGCAAGGTCGAAAAGATCGTTTTGTATTTGAGCTCGGTTCAGCGGATCAATAAACTGAAAATAAAAATAATTTTAATTAAAGAATTGGTACAACAATATTCAGTTGGAATGTATTTCACTTTACAAGAGCTCACTGGTGCGAATGGGACCCAAGTAGACTAGCACGCAACGCCACAAATCAGAAACTTCTTTGTCGCGGTGTAATTTTTAGAATAAAAGCGAGCCTTTTCTGCCAACCTTTCTCTCGCAGAACTTGATGACGTAGCTCAGATGTCGCATTGTTGGTACAGTCCCGCTGGTGACTATCTTTGAATGTAGTTTATAGATTGGACCCGAGGATTGCGGGAGCACACAATTTAGGCTCGTGATATTCAATAGCTCGACAAACATTCGTGTCAAATCGCTGCAATGACAACAACAGCCGAAGCCAAACACTCTCTGGAACTTAGACCGGGTCCGGTGCTTTGCCAACCCCAGTACGTAGTTTGATAAACATTAGCGGCCCATAATCCACTCCAGATCACATGGCCGCTTGGTCTCTGCAAGTTGAAGTTGTGAACGCTTCTCGCTTTTCTTTGACATTTTGGCGACTGCTGTTGCGTGGGGTAAAAATGCTCAGAGCGTGTTTTATATGTTACACGTCGGGGAGTCATTCTAAGCAATATTTTCGCGAAGTACAAAAATCGTTGCACCACCCCATTAACCACACTCGGCGGTCAAACAAGTATTCGTAGCTTGGTCAATCTGAGAATAGGGTGTTATTATAGGGAACACCAGAATAATAGGACAAATGTTGGACGAGGGATGACGTAAAATTTTACGTCTTCCCTGGTCCAACCTTTGTCTTGTTCTTTCGGTGTGAGTCCTCAACTCAACCAACTCGCTCTTCAGTCTAAATGGTGGAATTATGTTTAGCAACAAATAGTTTAGTCAAAAGATATGTCTTATGGATCAAAACAATATATCTTAGCAACCTAGCTAGAGATGAGAAACAATCGACTTATACTGTTCCCCTAATACCAACAAATTTTTCGGATAGCTTTAGATATCTAATACGCCTATTTTCCAAAGTTCAATTAATAGGACAATTATAACACATGCATTGCGTTGTGTGCAAGGCAATATAGAGCTCTTACTCTTAACATTTTGACGCAAAATTCCTGGCAACTCAAATACCTTTAAAGTTATAAATGAAAGCGGGTTTTTGTTTGTATACAAAGCAATAACATTCTCACCTGCGGATTTTATTGCCTCCTAAGTCCGTTTAGTGAAGACAATTTCGCTATTGAATTATATTTATTACGTAAATAATATATGTGGCTATGCTAAAATGCACACAAACATACTGAACCGTCGTGTACACACCTAAATGTTTTCTCTACGTTCCCCGTGTTTGTTTTGGAGGATCAGTGCAACTGAATTTATTTTAGGATAGGTTGGCCAGTCGCTAATGCATTCAGCTGTTATAAAACAAAACCGAAACACGCGGGTGCTAGTTGAAATTATCATGATGGTATTCTGACTTTAACTCTCTCGCGCTCGTGAACCTATGACATTGTACATGCCTCTTGAAGCGAAAATAGCTGCGATATTTCGGTCCTGTTTTGCTAGGAGATTACAAGGTTCTACGATACCTGTGGTTTACGTTAAAAGTAACATGGAACTGAAGTAAAAAAGACACAATATTGCAAAGACCTCAAAAGTAAAATCCCTCGGCAATCAGTCATTATATTGGGCGAACACGGCGAACTCTACACATCAGATGGTCCACGATAGTCTGAGACTTTCAGGACAATGCATACTCACGTGCATGTCACACATCACGTTAAAATTAATAAAATCCTCGCTTAGGTAAGTTCAGTAAATCCTATGACTATCTAACGAGGAACATCCTCACGCGACAACAAACCCCTTCGAAGTCGTCCAGAACGCGCTGTCTAACGATGATCCTCTGCCTCTAGGGAGGTATTCATTGCATGCAATTAATTGAGGGCGTTACTCTCAGCGCATGATCAAAGCTGGTTTCCACTTATTGTATGCCGAGAAGGACAACCTTGATCGCATAAAATGCCCGTTGCACAGACTGAATATTCGCTTTCAGCACGTGATCAGCAGCAAATTATTCAGTTATGGCTGCCAATCAATACCTCCTAAGCCCATATCAGGATAGGGCGGCTGAACCCTAGCATAATACCCTCTAAATAGTTCTGTGACCTTAAGTGTGACACAGCTGAAGATTCAAGAACGAGAACCACGCCGTGTGCATGCCATGCCGCACGTGAGCATCAGTGCTCTCGTAGCTTGGACTTCGCTCGTTTTCTGGTGAAACAAAGTTTAGCGAACCTACACAACAAGAGGATCGTGCAGTTGGTTACTTTTAAAGTTGCTTTTAGTGTTGCTTTCAGCATAGTAGGAACTAACTGGTCTATTTGGTGTCTTTCTACTTTCGGATACTATGTCAAGGAGAGGTAAAAGGATAATTGAAGAAACGTATTTTAGGCTTTGCTGACGGGGTACAGGGACTTCGCGGGAAACACGGATTACTTACTGTGTGATTCCAGAGGAGTTGTCGGATGAGAAGATCCCAGTTCCTTTCGTCGTAGTTGATTTTGTAGTATCCCGAGAAGCGATTATTGAACAGGACCCAGTTGTGAGGACTCGCTAGGTTCTCCAGTTGCCCTGAAACAGTTGGGCGAGACGGTCTGCATTCGCGACAGTCGTCAACATTTCGCATGTCATAGCGAGGGGGCACGCTTGTTCCTCACCCTCTTTCTCGTACAACCAGATCACCGGTCGCGTTTTGTTGAAGCTTCGGTCCTCAGATGTCACGAACGTAATAGGGATCGGCCACAGGTCCCTGAATAAGAAGGACCAGCAGAAATGAGAGAATTATTCATGTCTAAATTATCGTTGCGGAGAGATTCAACAGTGAAGTGAATGTCAGAAGGTTTACGGAGATCGGAATAGAATGGTAAGAGGGACATGTGTGGGCTTCAGTCTGACTTATTAGAATACCTTCGAGACAATCTGGAGTGTCTACCTCACCCGCCCTTGGGTGACCCATTGGCTGCAATTGCTAAAGAGATGGGCCAACGGCGAGTCTAAAATATGTCTAGAAAAACAGAAAAAACTACGCTGCGACACTGAGCATGACGATTCTTGTGCTTAAGTCATGATTACTGTTCCGAGTCAATTCCAGTGCAGAGTGTGTTTTTCTGGCTAAACATATTTCAAGGCTTGCTATTCGCAGATCCTCCTCCGTTTACTTGCTTGTTTTATTAACTTTAGTTTTGCTTAGTTGACAGGTTTTACTGCTGTTTACATTTTCATGTTTCAAGAACAAGTTTTTTTTTTAATTAAAACTACGATCGTATATACTATGATGATTCAGCGCTGCTGGTCGTGTTTTATAAATGAATAAATAAATAAATAAATAAATAAATAAATGGATAAATGCATTGGTTGGCTCTCTCATGTGATTAGCTCCAGATATTCGCGAGTGTATGGTCACTGATATTAACGATAACTGCTTGGAATGTTTTTCACTTAACACAGACTTACGAACACTAGTGGGACCCCATTACACTCGCCGCAACGACAGTGGCCAAGAAACGTTTTTCTTGGAGTGTCAGTTCAAGGAAAAAAGCGAGCGCTTTCTTTCAATCTCTCCTTCGCAAAACTTGATGACGTGGCTTGGGATCGCAGTATCCTCCAGTGACGATATCTGCATGCGGCTCATAGATTGGACCCGAACATTGCGTGGACACTCGATTTTGGCTCGTGATAATCGATAGGTCGAGAAGCATTCGGGCAGCTGGCCCATGTCCAATCGCTGCAGTGACGACAATAGCCGAACCATAACGATGTCTGGAGCTCAGCGCGTGCCCTGTGCCTTTCCAAACCAAGCGCGTGGCTATGATCAACATTGGCGGCATGTGGCCGCTTGCTTCTGGCTGCGAGTTGAGGGGGTGAAGGCTGCTTGAGCTTGTTTAATTTTTTTCTGCGACTTCTTTTGCGAGTGGTGAAAAACGAACGCGCGTTTTATAGTTCGTTAACATCAGGGATTCGTTCGAAGCGGTATTTGCGCGAAGTACAAAAATGGTTGCATCGCCCCTTTAAAAGGCGCGGGGCGCGGCTTAGTATGTTCAAGCTCCTCGCTCGTGATTGGTCGATCAGCTTTCCCATCGGCTAAATGTTGCAATCCCACTGGTTGCGCAGCGATAATGAGATGCACGGAAATCGTCCCGCCCTGCGTTTCCTTTAGCCCTCAGCGACTGTAGACGTTTGCAAGTACGGCCTCTCGGCGCCCTCATCTTGCGGCTTGTGTGGGTAGATCGTCTGATTGCCGAGCATTGCTGAGGTGTACCCCCATTACAGCAATGCTTGACTATCAGACGATCTTGGTGCGGCCATCTTGCTCCTGGTGTGGGTAGATCGTCCGATAGTCAAGCATTGCTGAGGCGTGCCCACAATCGCAACAATGCTTGACAATCCGGCTTTCTACCCACACCAGCAGCAAGATGCGGCACCAAGATTGTCTGATAGTCAGGCGTTGCTTAGGCGTATACCACGATCACAGCAATGCTTGACTATATGACGATCTACTTACACCATCAGCAAGATGGCAGCACCAAGATTGTCTGGTAGTCAAGCATTGCTGATGCGTACCCAGGATCACAGCAATGCTGAAATATCCGACAATCTACTCACATCAGTATCAGCAAGATGGCGGCATCAAGAGGCCGTACTTGCAGATGTCTATAGCCTAGTGTAGCCATGCCATTAATGTTTGCCACAGTGTTGTATCTACCCGAACCATCGATTGTCGCGAGTTGAATATCACTCGTATAAATCGGTGTAAAACAAAATGGCCAGAATTACGATCAACTTTCAGAATTACGATCACCTTTTCAGCTTTTCTGCTAATGATTGTATCTGGACATTAGTAGCACACACGGCTGGAATCAAGAGAGAGTTTTACAATAGGGGACCCCAACGTTTGGGTGCCCCTAAGAAATCGGGAGACCCAAACGCAAGAAGGTTGCTGCAACCGCCTTATATAATAGGGTCTCCGCAACCCTAGCACGGCTGCGCTTAAAGGAATGCTGAACCGAAATATGGATTCAACAAAACAGGGCGGCAAAAGCGTGCGACGGGATGCTACAAACACCAAAACATCACTCATACAGCGGTATCTCGAACGGATGACCGTATTTTTCAAGAAAAGCAGGCGCATTTGACAGATATGTTTAAGTCTTATTTCTTCGAGAACGTGAGGGAACTACCTCGCGTTTTCTCCGCCTCGCCGATTTGAGAAGGCGAAGCGAAGAGACGAGGAAACAAGATATCTTGACGTCACGCGCCTCGTCGGCCTCGTTCAATCTCGACACTCTTTTTCCAAAAATACGGTCGCCCATTCGAGATATCGCCTTACGAGTAGTGTTGTAAAGATTGTAGCGTCCGTCCTACATCTCCTGCATTGTTATTTTGAAACCCAAATTTCGGTTAACCATCCCTTTAAGTTTTACGCTTGCAGCGCCAATGCGGCTAACAAGCGTAATAATCAAAAAAAAAAAAAGAAAAATGTACGAAAAAACGTAAAACAAATGCATTTGGCAAGTACTTTCTGTTTACAAATTATAGTTAAGGCAATACCAAATCAACCCGGCTAAAACAAAATCAATTTTAAAATCAGTATAAATATTGTAAGCGGTTTTCAGCCAAAACAAGCCAATCTGTAGCGCTCTAATTTGGCACTCGTTCTTGGATTGATTTTGGCGTTCATGTGCCGCGTTGAGCTTCTGTCGCCAAAGATTTAGGCATTCAACTATGCCGAAAGTGAGGCGAACCCGAGCGAGGATACTCTACGAGCAGCTGCTTTATTTAGATCTGAGCTGGAGATACTTAAAGGGTAACTGCAAAAAAAAGTATTTTTTTTAAACAGCCTATATGGGACAAACATGTCACAAAATAAATCTTCCGCGAACAAACATTTTTTTTCTAGCAATATTTACGCCACAGGACGTAATTTAGAGAGTCACAACTTCTCCACATTTGAAACTCCCGCTCTTTTGACGCGCGTGGAGTGGTTGTTATACGTCACTTCGTGACGTATAACAGCCACTCCGTGACGTATAATACCAACTTTGTGGCGCGCGATTTAAAACGGACGAAATAGCCGCAAACTAAAATCAGTCTAGCGCAATAAATATTGCTGTAAAAAAATTGTTTTTGGCGTAAAACTTTTTGTGACATGCTTGTCCCAAATAGGCTGTTTAAAAATGCACTTTTTCCTTGCAGTTACCCTTTAAATGCCTTTGAAGACTTGTCTTTAAGCTACAGGCAACGTGCCACGAACGAAATTTACTCGGAGTCTCGGAGTAGCGAGACGTTGCCATGCCAACGGTTACCACGTCTTTTTTAGGATTTGTGAACGGCCAGAATCAGAAGACGATCCTTAAATTGGGAAGAGCTCACCGCCCATTCTTTGTGATTTGAGCGAGATAAAGCGAAGCGAAAGCCGGCAGCACCATTCACGGGCAATGAACGTGGCTAATACGTGAGCGACCATGACGCATTTGCTCCAAAGCAGGTGTAAAGGGCACCGCCCTGCTTGCCGAAGCAACCCGGCCCCAAGAAAATAGGGGCAGGGACACCACGTTATTTCTAGAATTTTGCGTTACGGGCGAGCGGGAAACCAAAACCCAAAACGCAGTTGGGGTTTTGGTAAAACATAATGTTATTCCCTCGTAACAAGAATAAAGCGCAAATTATAACGCTACCCCGTTACGATATAGATCACCAACCAAGAGAATCCTAACTGCACACCAATACAGCGCGTTTTCATTCTGAATCAAAAGGAACGAAAGTGCTTTTACTTAGATTCTCGCTCCTCGGCCTCCAAAGAGAACTTGCTCTGAACCAATGTCGCGGAATTCTCGTCGTAAATACGAGTCACAGAAAGCACGGGAAAGCCGGACTGATTCGTCCAAGCCTCCATGATCCTTTTGACGTCCAGCGGCCTCTTCTTGGGTTGTACCTGGAATAGGACGAGGTGTTGCGACGCACGGGGCATTTCGAGGGCCACTCTAGCCATCTGTAACCATATTCTATATCACTCGAAATAAAACACTCGATTTCCGACGACAGGACATGGTCGTTCATCGAGTCTTTGAATATTTTATAAATAACTTGTAAGAGTACCGTAAGAGAAATACATGACCAAACACCCGAAGAAATCTAAATCGTCTCCTCTACCGCAAAACACTGCGGAGAGCCAATCGGAGATATCTACGGCGGGCGGCTGACGAATCAGAGGGTCTGATAGTATTTATAGACTCGAATAAGTGGACTGCGCTGGGGCACCGACCATGGGGAAATGTTATGGTTACTGTCTCATAGCATGGCAGTTCTCCTTAGGGTTTAAACACACTGTCGAAACCGGTAATAACGAAGTCAACTGGAATCGGAAATCACTTCGTTATATCCGTTATTTCGTTATAACCGGCTTCTGTTATAACGAAGTGCAATAGGGAATGGGAAATTATCGTCACTCCGCTGTAGCCGCTATTTCGTTATAACAGACTTCGTTATAAGCGGTCTCGACAGTATTAGCAGCCCCGTCATTCGTCGAGCTCTTTCCGCAGAGTGCGGAGATTGGCCCTCTCCAGCGCATTGCGAGAGGGCAAACGCTACAGATTTCTTAGGGTGTAAAATCCTCTATATTCATGAGTTTCCGCGAATATAAACTTGCGGATACAGGTATAAGAACAAAACGTCAATATCTTAATCGAACCCCGAGGCAGAGATAATTAAAACAACCAGAAAATAAAATAACACAAGCCTCTTTTTCTTTTTTTTCGGGGGGGGGGGGGGGGGAGGAGAGGCTGCTACGTGGGCAAGGGGGTCTATCCGTAAATGCCATCTTTTTAGAACACAAAAGAAATGGGAAAAATTATCCCCATCATCTGAAATATCCAAACATGGTGCTAAATGTAATGCGTGCACCCCTTTGTTAGAAGAAACCTGCTTTGCGTGAAGAAAGTGATTTGTTTGAAAGGAACTAAAAGAAAATTTTAAGTATAGGGACAATCGAAATTGTGTAAGCTAGCTGGCTATGGTTTTGAATGAACGCGAAAAAAGTTTCTTCGGTTGTTATTTTTTGTTGTTGTTATTTTCGAGGGCTTGGTTCCTTAAAACAGAAAAAAAGAGAGAGAGGGGGGGGAGTGCTCTTCTTCGCTCGCGGTTCATCTAGCCTTGACGGAGATGATAAATTCTGCTGGTTTGGCGCCGGTGCGGTGTCTAAGTTGGAGTGTCTGTCTGTCCGGCTAGGTTTCGTGAGATCTGCGGTGACATGACTTTGTCTTCCTTCTTTCCTGTCTGTGCGAACGGCTATATATTGTCGTTCCCTTGCGAATAAATCCAGCTGCGTTTGAGATTTTGTGTCCTCTTGCCTGTGACTTTATTTATCCTTGTTCCAGGGTTTAGATCATGTTTCCTAAGAAACTCGCCTGCTTTTGCTTCTTGCAATTTGATATCTTCGTTGAAGTCGTGTTTATGCTAATAAACTTCTTAAATCGATTTTTGCATTTATTAACTTACCGGAATGTTTTTATTTTCACGAAATTATATAGGTAATAAAAATAAGCTGCAACTGAACAAGCCACACAGAATTACAAGGCGGAAAATACCTGTGTGAGTGCGTGCCAAATCATCTGGGAAGTGACACTTTTGAACATCCTGGACGTGAGAATGTCCTGAAAAAGTAAATTGAAGATTGTTATAGAATGCGCAGTATATCTATGAATTATCCGTGAGCACTTGAAAGATCTGAAACGCTTTAAAAAAGGAACCTTAAAAAGATACAATGGGCTAGCTCTTATATGAATCATGACATCTCACGCTGGCATGTGTATAAAACTTCCATGAAATATTTCTGGAAGCACGACCCTTGTGGTTGATATTCAAATACATACGTTTTGTTTCACAAGGGCACTTTCCACTCGCAATGCGCAAGCACACTTGGAGCACACGTTCCACGGCAAGAAAATTTTGTTTCTCGGTGGTGCGGAGGTATTTGTTAATTCTCAACTTGATATTTCCAAAGTTGGCTCTTTTCATACATTTTTACAGTATTATAGTTGTTACATTCAACCCCGTTTGTGATCCCTTACATTGATGCAACATGCTGATATGGTACTGCCGCGTTTGCGTTTATGGTGTTTATTTTCAGTGAATTTACAGTGGCAGGTTCTGGAGTTTGTTTTTGACGTTAATTGAATTTTTTGACGTGAATTCACGAACGTATTCTTAAATGTTTCACTTGTAAAACCTTAGTTTTGAAAGCTTACAAATATCTTCTAAAACAATCGAAATGTTAAATTTTTATAATTATAAAAAAATCTGAAAAACTTTTTCTAAAAAAAGATATAAAAAATAAATTTACAACAAAAATGTACAAGTTTTCGCACTTTAATATAGTTTTATGCCCTAGCTCCAGAGTACATATAGTGGTCATTGGTAGTGATAAAAATGGCGAGATATATTTAGTAGCCTCTTCTGAGCACATTTATAAAATATTTATCCCATTTATTAATTTTCCGTGGCGAGTCAAAATTGCAGTGGTGACCGGGGACCATCCCCTCCACCGCTTCTCTGCGGGAAGCAACAAGCTGCACTATATCAGCCAGGCTTATTTACTCAGCCGGCGGAGGGTGGAGAAATCGACATCACTAGCGCTCTTTGCCGGATTAGTTTCGGTCTCAAGTCGTTTACAAGGGTGACATTTCTCGCACCGTAGCACCCACTACTAATTTTGAAGGGATTTCTTGGGTAAAGCCTTGTCTTCGATAGAACCATAAATAAATCCATTGCCATTTCAACAACTTCTGCACAATATCGGTCTTTTTTATCCTTTCTCCTCACAGGTAACTGAATCTTTAACAGAGCCCAACTGGTCAAATCGTGTCCGCAAAACAAGCGGCTTCTTTTTGTTGGCCATTGTGAAGCTCTGACGAAACACTGTGCAAAGGGCCAAAGCTATTACATCAGTTCTGTTATGGAACTGCCCCTAGATGCCGTTTCTACGAACCGTACCCTTCCCTCCCCAAGGTCCGCCTCCGGTCGTTCGACGCCTCCCCGTTTCTCGGAAGAACGGCGCTACAAGGTTACCATATTTCAGCAGGATTTGAAGAACAGCGCCTAGATGGCGCTTCACCGTATCTTTTTCCGAAGAATACAGTTTTGAAATGCAACATCTAAGATGGCGCTTCAAGCGAGGTGAAGAGAGGGATGCACCCCTATGCACTAGCTCCACAACTGAGTTGATCTAAAATCATTGCAAGAGGCAAGATAGCGCTGTTGCGGAACACTGCGACGACAATGACCACCGCACCGACTAATCCTGGATATAGAAACCAACTGGCGCCAACGGCTCTTTATTGAGTCATGGCGTATACAGACCACACCAGGAAATATTAATCGATCCTCCGGCACCCTGCCCTCAGCATACGTCAGTGGACTACGACACTTAGAGGAGACACCAAAGAAGCAGGCCCTACCATAGAGGAAAACGAAGATGCTGATCCTCGTTTGTAAATAACCAACTTTGAAGAAAACGAGGGTACCGCACCTAATTTCGAAACTAACCACCGTAAAAAAACAAAAACACGAAGATTCTGCCCTACATTCACCGCAGAAGAAAAGAAAGAAGCTGCTTCTCTTTTAAATAGCCCCCCTGAAGAAGGTGCCGAGCCGGCACCGAAACGTTGGGACCCTACGATATTTTAGGGATTGGTTGGCGTTTGCCCTTTATTTATTGCGTTTAACCCAACGAGGCAGGCGTCTGCCGAAAGGTTCACCTTCAAGGCAAGATAGCTGTGCCGTGCCCCGCTCCGGGCTCTTTGATCGTCTGTGTAAAGCGCTAATTTAGTAATGCATTGATTCCTCGCACCACATACGTTTCCTCCTCAATCAAATCAATGTATCCTGGCGATGGAGGCGCTATTGGCGCAGAGTCTGAATCCAACTGCTGTTTCAGTAAAATAATTTCGTTCTGAGAAAGACAATATTTAGGTTATTGTGGCCAGCTCGGTTCTTCGATGGTGTTCTTTGCTCCCGCCATCGAGCATGTTCACCTCAAACGAGAATAAGTCAATGCCCTCGAACCTCACGATAATATGCATGACGTGATGTCACGAAATGGTCACATATTGCTTCTTGCGAAATTTGGCTTGCGGTTTCGTAGTGATGCTCATGATTAATTTCACAAATATCCGGACATTTTTAAAAGAGATAAAAATCACCAGTGACTATTACTTAGGCCCTCTCTACGTGACCTGCGCAAAAACGTAGTGCTTCTAGATATCACCGAACCATCCCTTAACAAATATTTGGCGACGTGTCTAGACTAAAAATTGAGATCGAGTGTGAATTATGTATATAAAAGGGGTCGATAATAAAGGTTTGCAAGTCGCATATAAAAATCAACCAGGGCTTTGAAGATACGAATACTCGAAAGAATAAAACATCAAGGACGAGGACGGAAAAAGAGATTCTTTCCTTGAGCAACAGATCATAGAACAACGTAGATTCTACGTTCTTTTGCCCAATGAACGAAGTCCTTTTTCCGCCCTTGTCCTCGATGTTTTATTCTTTCAAGTATTCGTATCAATTCAACAACATGCTCGTTTTCAAGTATTACGGCTTTGAACAAGCAAATATTTTTCAATATAGTCCCTCCTCTGCACATAGGCATTTCTCCCATTTACCCGAAAGGCTTCTGATACCTAGCAAAAAAACTTTCTTTTTGTTAGCCACTGCTCTGTGGCAGATTGCAGTGCGTTCCAGTTATTGAACCTTGTTACCCTGAGATATTTCTTCAGATTAGGGAATTAAAGAAAAACACTATAATTCGTTTTACTTGAAGTGCAGACGCAGCCGTCACTACGAATTGATGGAACCAATCAGACATGATCAAAAGCGCACCATCATAGTGTTCGTCATGTACAGTCGGCATGGAATGAAACGCGAACAGTGGGTGATGGCTTTGCTAGATGCTGCTCCACCTGAACCAGATGGGAGCTGCAAGAAGATGGCTCCTCCTTCGATGTGTTAGACTCTTGCTCAGTGCATCCAAACCTTCGGTTTTGCGTCTCTACGTGAATCAGCGTGGGTCGAAAAACATGCGCTCTTTGTTCGCGTTTCATTCCGTGCCAACTGTACCTATGCGTGTTCCATCATCGCTGAACCAACCACAAACAGAACGTGACTTGCGCTTTTGACGCTACTTGATTGGTCCTATTGGTTTGTAGTGTCAGCTGCGTCTGGATTTAAGCTGAAACGAAGTATGGGTTATACAGTTTGCAGAGGACTTTGGCGTAATATTCGCCTGCTATTATCCTGCGGGTTTACAGATAATGAATCAACAAAATCCCCTTCGCATCCCCGCCCCCAAAAAAAACTGTCCCCATCACTTTTCTACTTGAGTGTTGCTACTTGAATTCTTTTGGAGAAGGGCACCCTGAATGCCTTCGTTACATAAAATGTGGCTTTGTTTCTGGATGCTACTAGTAAAGCCACGTCTTATTCACATTTTATGGCGAACAAGATAAACTTCTGGGTCACTTTCGCAGAGGCCCAAAAGCTCACTTGATGAATGAAAGTTGTGTTGTCGATCTTGCGTAGCGAGATTTTGTGCCACTCATCGTGCCGAGACCTTCAAGATACCCAAAATGTAATGAATGATTGTGAAAACACTGCCATAGGAAATGTTTAATTAAGTGGCAATTTCGGATGTCTCCATTCAGCAATTCCTCCTGATAAGGCTTTCAACTGGGGCTGAATGATCTCAATCGGTTGAAGTGCTGGGCCGCCCTGACCTTCGGCCGTCGTTCACGTCGAGACGGCCGCGTTTAAGCTCGTTGAAACGACGAGTTTCCCTTGCATTAGAAGGGCATTCTGTGCCATACCCATTCACCATTCTACAGTGCATTTCTGTAGCGGAGCTCCTTGTTTCGCACCAAAATATTATCACGCTCCGGTACCCGAGTTTGAAATCGTGGGAAGTCGCCATGTTTAACTGACTGATGCAGATCAAGGGAGGAACCGGATGGCTTGAATTGCGACCATGTTTGGCTAGATTGATGAGCTAACCAAAGGTTATAAAGATATCACATTCAGACGTTTTGTTCTGGCCGAGTTAGAAAACTTTCTGACCACTCCTCGTACATTATGCCCCGAAACACAAAAAAAGGTTTCTTCTGCCTTTTTAAGTATTTAGCTAACCACTTAACACCTCTCGTCTCTTTTCCAGAGGTTATCATGGCAACCAATTTGGCCCCAGGTCTAAAACAGACTTGTACGTAGTTCAACTAGTTTACTCAAGTTACTGTAGTTTAACTACTTTTCTTAGTAGTTCAGTATCTTTTAATTACACTTTTAGTTTGGTTATCAGTAGTTTACCTTGATTACTTTTTTCGAGTAACTTCAACTCAAATGACAAATTAATTTCGAATTTTAGTGGTAAACTTGTTTATCAACTAACATTCCCGCACAAAAAAGACAAAATATGTTGAGGGATGAACTGACATTTAAAAGAGGGGAAACATCTGTCATAGGCAAGGGACGGTTGTTTGGAGGGTCCGAAACACTCTAAAATTTTCACGAGCCCCCCACTGCAAGAACCCTGCTACGAGGAAGCGGACAGAGACATCGCAAGTGAGGCCGAGTAACTGCGGGATTAGCGCCGAAGACTGGTGTTTCTTTGTGCCCCGAAGCTCAAGAAGACTTGACGCATTTGAAGAAAGGACTTTTCCCCACTTCTCTCGAACGTAAAAATCTCGACCACTACAGGAGGTGTATGCACTGCATCCTCACTCAAGGAGGCAACAAAATTCATCACCCGCTCTGAAGCTCATCTGGTGCTGCCGTAGTTCGAGCTGTACATGAAGAATCGAGCGCAAAAGGGCAGCGCAAAGGTGACCTTTTACATCGGAGCTGTTAAGGGCCAGTTTCCCCAGTGTCCTGTCCACCAGCGACGGAATAATGACATCGAACTCTGGACAGCTACCGCCATCTATGAGCGACGGCGGCAACCAGACAACTGGTTGCCGCCATCTCTCATAGATGGCAGCAGCCTTTCTTCGGAAGGAGAGCGGGAGCGGAACGAGAGGCCATGCGCGCATCAGCGCGAATGGTTCCGCAACCACCGCGAAGCCGCTATCGCCTAAAGTTCCACTGCGTCGAGCGCTTCAGATTCTCTTGCGAAAGAAGAGCAGATCGCTCGCCTGGAAAGACACTACCGAGAAGAGAAGCTACAGCTCCGCTGCTCTTCCTTCTGCACCAAAGTGGAAAGGCTGAAAGTTTTTTTTTCCGTTGCCTTTTTTGTTGGAACTTAGAATATTCAGGTCTTCCAAGATTCCAAGATCGTTTGAGAAACCATAATAATTTCCCCAACGTTTAGAAAAAAACATGATAAACAAGCAGTGTTGGGATATACTTTAAGTAGACGGTACTTAAAGTGCTACATCAAGTAGGTATAGAAAACTTGTGCCTAGTAGAAGTGCATTATGTGAGCATGTACTTGTACTTTCCTAAAGTATTTTTTTCCCGTTACTTTTCGAAGATAGTAGAACTCCTGGCATCAAAATACATTTCCCAAACTCGAAAAAAAAAAAGAATGGCGTATCGTCATGTGAAAACGCGCTATCGTCTTTTGAGACGTCATCAGGTAATTTCTCTGAGTGAAGTAATGGCGACTGTAAGACCGATACAAATATGTGCTTTAGAAGTTGATTGTGTTAAACATTCATCATCGAGAGGCGACTTGACTTTATCCACTATTTGGCGACATGACCGAAAAGAAACTGATGCACCTCCGATTATTCCTAAAACAATGCATATCTGATACAAAAAAAGAAAAAACACTGCATAGGGGATGAAAGGGCATCCTCATATTAGAAATGACACATCCACGCTACATTATTGACCAAAACACAAAAATGTAGAAAAACAATTAGGCACGCAGAAGCAGAACCATCTAGAAAATGTGTCTTCATATTTCTGTGAAAACACAAGCCGCTTTATATTTCACTAGAAGAATTTTACTAATGAGTCAAAAAAGCAATCAGCTACTTTTTACGGTAGTTAGTAATTTACTCAATTACTTTCCATTTGAGTAATTTCTACTCTACTCGAATTACTTTTGAGGCCAATACTCAGTAACTTAAATAATTACTTTTTTTAGTAACTTGTACATTTCTGGTCTAAAATAACCTTAACCCAAGTTCCCTTTCTCTAAAAATAATGGTTCGACTAAAAAAAGTAAACATAATCCTGAAACACACATAATCCTGAAAATAAACAAAAGCAGTCTACTCACATGAATGCCGCGTTTGAAAGTGTCTTCTCCCATTGCCATGTCTAGCATACGTAAGACTGCAACAGCCTGAAAATGTATTGACAAACTCCTTAACACACAACGGCAGCCGCACAATTTGAACTAACGAATGAAATGTTCCCAATATTCGTTGGTTTAAGTATTTATATTGCGGAAAGAATAAAACGGAAAGAGAACGAAACACAAAGGTGCACATACTTTCAACTCACAGGAAAGTTTATCTCCGCAGTGTAAGATGTTTATGTAGTAATCAACGCAAGACTTGTAAAAATAAAAATACCTCAGGACTAATTAAAACAAAAAGATTGGTCGAGATATACGGCCGTGAATAGCTTGTTTTTATATATTGCTTTATGTCCGACGTCATGTAACCTGTTGAACAGATATCCCAATAGAAGTGGTGATATGTTAAAGTGGCTGCTCTTAGAACAACATTTTTATAGACGATAAGATATCAGTACTGCGTATGCCTACTGTGCAACGCAGCAAGCTCATCAAACTATCTCTAAGCATTTCATTGCTCGCACAGCATTTCAAATACTTCATGCGCACATGCTATTTTACGCTTGAGACTCAGCAACATTAGATAAAAAGCGTTTTTGAGTTTAAGCTACACTCCGGACTAGTGCCCGTGCCGCCAAACAAAAACCGGATTTTGTAATGTCCGCGAGAAGGTGTTGCCATATTTTTTTCGCTTAGGTGTCATCAAAAGAATTGGTACAATTTTCGGTGAACACGAGGTAATCCTGTTTTAGGTGGCGCAATAAAGTAAGTCTAATGGCTTTAAAAAAGCGTGTGCACCCCTATGTCCTCCAGATCACGTAGGCAGCTAATCACGGGAAACAACGCAAAGGTTTCAGCGACTGATGCAAGATCAAAATAGGATCAGATCTGAAAAGTGGGGTGTTCGCCAGGATAATAACCAAGTCATAAGTTATAGACCTTGGCCTTACGTATATTCTGTATTGGAAGTTGAATCGTAATTTGTGCTGAGTAATTTTTTAGGTTGTTTTTGTTTATTGCGCCCGATGAGATATTTGCGTGTTGTGCCGGAGCGGAAGTGCATGCACATTTATTAAGCGAATGGTGGCGCTGCAATCGGACAACGCGTTGGTGTATAACCCCTGACTCTGCTAATATTTGTTTTCTTCAAAAGTCGCATAACATCCTGTTACAATTTGGGGCACAGACAAAAACGCCCCTCGCTGTTATGTGTCAAATTATTTTGGATGTGTTTATTTTTGCTAAGTGAGTGTGTTCTCGGCGTTTTCAAAATTCATGTGTGAAAAGTGTTTGTGCAGTGACAATATAAATCAACCTGATAAGTATTTTCCCTCTTTTTCAGATAGTTCTTCGGGCGGTGACGGAATTACTAGCTTTAACTAAATAAGAGTAACCTGTTGTTTTTCTGAGAAACGTCGTCCGAGTATAAAGTGGTCATCTGTATTTAATTTCTATTTATCGTTTACGAATGGTTCTTAAAGACTATACTCGTAAATTGTCGCGTAGCAGGACCTCAGCTGAGCTGACAGCCTGCTAGTCAGATATTGCGTCAGGCTGTTCGGTTTTTGCTGCGATGGAGATAAGAATTTTTTCTTTTGCAGCTGTGTCTTTTATGCTTGCATTTTATTCACCTAGACTTAAAATTAATTCTTGAAATCATCCCAAGGTGTTTACAAATAGAGGTGTCATCAAGAACGTTAGCCTTCCCATAAAAAAGGATGACTGGCAGTGGTTGCGTTCGCATGAACCATCATCAAAAGTTGTCGGTATGACTTTTACTCTTGCAAAAATATTAATACATGTTCAGAAGTTCGAAGGTGCTGAATTTTGATTATGTCAGCGAAAAGCCGTGATTTCAAAAATCGCGTTCCCTAGTTACACACACAACAAAAAAAACAAACATTATCAAATAAGTTTAGCTATGCAGCACACTCGATTATAGGTACATAATGCAGTAGTTCAGTACTGCCTTATTGCACATCAGTTTATGCTCTTCAAGTGCGCAGGTATACACACTGTGTGTCTTCATCGGCCACCTTAGGAAGGTATCTGTATACCATTATACATAGTGCTTGATTTTAATTCAAGCGGTATTTTTAAGTGGGAGACCGCTACATGAATACCGTCTCACTTCTATGTGCACCGGCCTCCGCGGAAATTGAACAAGTGTATAATCCTCAGAACCAGCAGAATGTTTAACTAAAATATGTTTATTATCTCTTTCAATGATGGTTTGATACGTCATGTTGCAGTTTCAGCTTTAACAATAGTTCTATGTAGACGCCGAATCAATTTAAACACTTCCTTAAAAGGAAATGATTTCCAAACAATATTCGATAAGGCTTCGGATATTTGTCGAGCGATTTCCAAACGCTATGGAAAGAGAGCGCCGTACATCCTGCCCACAAACCGCTCAGAAGCAGAGTTTCAAATCAAAAGTTTTATCGGTTGGGTTCGGGTTCCGGTTCACGCCTTTCGGCTCAGTTCCGGTTCGGTTCCAATGAGCGAAAATAATGGTTCAAACCTATTCGAACCGGTTTGAGCCGGTTTAAACCGCTAAATTAAGAATACATTTTCTGCGTTGCTCTGGCAACATGGGCAATATTTTCACCGTTAAACGTTTAGCTATATAGTTTCTTTTTAATGCGAAAGCATTAAGAGGATATCGCAGCTCCCGAGCCCTATGCAATTCCAATGGCAACATTTTAGTATTTTTTCTCGAGAACCACCGAACAGATTGACTTGGGAATGGTTTTATTAGAAAGATAATAAAAAACTGAGTAATATTGCGGCGCTACATTTCCCGATTTTTAAGCTTAAAAGTTTTTACGGGAACTTAAAGATGCTTGAAAAAGCCTTTTTTTTCGTTCCGTTCTTCATAAACATTTAAAAATAAACCGGGGCCAAAATACAAATTTAGGCTCGACAATATTCAAGACCAGGACTTTTTGAATATATCTCTTACAAGATCTTTTTTCCAGAGATTCTCATTGTAATAAATTTTAACTAAGTTTGTAGCCTATCAAAACGTCAAAAAATCCAGCTGTCAGCTGGCGCCATCTATGAGTCTGTCCGTAAAACTTGCTCTTGAAATTGCGCAATGTGTTATTGCGCCCCGGACTACTTGCATCTTCAAGGTCGTCGGGTTGACAGTCGGGATTTTGAGGAAGGGTGCCTCTCGAAACAGATCGTTTTTTTCTGCCTTTTTTCGTTTTTGTTTTGTTTTGTTTGGGGGGCGAAGATATTTTGCGGGTTATCGCGTTAGTGAGTAATAGGTTGTACATCGCCCGAGCGCGTCCTTGGGAGGATGTTCCGTTCTTTGGTGGTGTTTTGGGGTCGCACAAATGATAGTTAGAAGTTTTTTTCTTTTTTTTTGGCGGCGGAGATGTTTAGCGGGTGGGTGAGAGTCATTAGTTTTCAATCGCTGGAGCGCGTCATTCGGAGGATGTTCCATTCTTTGTTGGCATTTTGGGTCAAGAAATTGGGAGTGAAAGATTTCACGCTTCAAGCGGTCCTTGCGTGAGGCCTGAAGTTAGCAAATGCAGGTAAACAAAAGCAACCGAAGCGTCAAAGAGTAGATACTGTCTTACCACTTCTTTGTGTTCGAAGTAGGATAGGTGATTTGATCTGGCGATTTCAAATGTTCTGCAGAGATGCATTTAAAATGTTTACTTATTTTAAATGTGGAAGAAACATACGTGAGTTTGTCGATTTTGTTTTAAGTTCGACATTCGCTTTGCATATCAACTTGTGGAGGCGGATTTCTACCGAAATAAAACAAACATTGCGAAAAAAATTCAGTGAAGCTAAAAACAGAACAAGCTTTTTGGTAGTAGGCGTGACACGTTGCCATTTGGAAGTTGTGAAAATCGCGCTGAAGATTCTTTGTTTGACCCGAACCAACACACTCTTGATTCAGTATCTTATGAAATAGAGGCGAATGTATTAGACAAGAACCCGCACATCTTTTATTATGGTGTTCGTCGATTGTACTGTCTTGGCTGCGATGAGCCCTTGGTCGGCTGTTACTGTTGGGCGGCGGACAAAAAATCTCACCGGAGAACGGGCGGCGGAGAAAAGCTCACCGGAGAGAAGCTCACCAGTGAAATGCTCACTGCAAAACCGACAAATGCGGAGAAAAGCTCAGTTACGAAATATTTTATTATTGTTTGCACTGCGGTGTTTATATTTAAAACTCACGTCCGCACTTTGCTCAGCGCTCATGCTGCGCTTTTGCGTGTTCGTATATTTGTAAAACCAAGTGTTCTCGTTCAGCCCCTGAAGAATAGCTTACTTTCTAAGAAAAATGGGGAAGAGGCAGACGAATCCACAGTTTTGCGGAATGTGAACATGTAAAAAGTGGGGAACGCTTTTTTTTCTGTTAACTTTTACATGGAGACAGGACATTGCCTGAATGTTGAGTACTACGAAAAGCAACAATGTGACCTCCGTCTCGGCACCCGACGACTCCTGACCTCCCAAAAAGTATCAAGTTCGTCTTAGGCCACATAACCGAAAGAGGTCATTGTTTACTACAAAGCAAAAGAAAAACGGAACATAATATTGTCGCGTGAGCAGCTAGCCAAGTAGGCAGCGCGCCCGTGGCCTAACGGTTACCGTGCTTATCTTCGATGCCTGGCCGCGGATTCACCTTCTTATTGTTTCTGTAATGTCGCGTTCTGGTAATTTCGAGAACCCTGTTGCTTATTCGAGGTTAGAATGTTCTAGGCGCCGAACCTTCTACGCCGATTGTTCCAGAAGCCCACGCGTGTACATAAGGAGCTCCGCGTGGAGAGCCGGAGTCAGTCCCGATCCTGCTGTTTCGTCGACATCGACGCCTGCGACGCCAACCTTCTATTTTGTTCGCCCCATTAAACGTTTAGTTTCTTCAGTTATTCACCGCCTCATCATTTGTCATTCGTGACATTATCTTTATCCTTTGGATGCAAAGAAAAAAAACACTATTTACAAAAACGAGAAACGATCTGGCCAGAAACCATCATGATGTTCGATAAAACGGTGTTCTACGAAACGGCTTCGATGAAATTGGATTCAATTACATGGCGTTCATTTAAATGACTTTGATAGAACAGAGTTCGATAAAATATCGAGAGCTGCGAAGAAATAATGTTAAAACGGTTTGTAAATGTGAGCTTTTCTCCGCATCTATCCGAAGTCTGGTGAGCCTCTTCTCCGCATCCGCCGGATTTCCGGTGTGCTTTTCTCCGCCGGAGAACAGCGCAACACCGAGAGGATCACGGGAGAAAAGCTCACCAAAGAAAAGTTCACCGAAAACCTGACAGATGCTGAGATAAACCCACTCAAGAATTATACGATCAAGCTTTTAAGTTTAGTATTTGCGGAGAGGTATAAACGGTGAGATATATACAAGATTCGTATATTGCAGACACCAATAGGAATGAAGAAGCAGAAGTCCACAGTTTTGCAGAATGGAAACAATTAACAAAGGGATAGACACGTCTTTTTCTATAAAGACATTGCCTCAACGTTGAGTTAGCTGTGAACAGTAACGAAGTGACCTCTTCATTGCACCCGACGACCACAGAGAGCCCCCAAATTGTGGCAGGACCCATCACACCAAAAGTCATAAGTTACTACAAATAAAAATAAAATACGGAAAATAATGCTTTTATTATCCATATACCAAAATAATGCCATTTCCGAAAACGAACATCGTAGGTGAGTTTCCACCGCAATCATCAAGATTCCGATGAGCTTTTCTCCGCGTCGGTCGGTCTTGCGGTGAGATTTTCTTCTATTAGCTATTTTCCGAGATTTGCGACTTCGGCATGGATCTGAACCTTTTTTATATCGGAACCGTAGAAGATCGCACGGGCCTAAAAGACGATGCTGGTTTTCAGCCATCACATTTTCACAAAGTGAGACTCCTAAGGTTCTGTTGCACACTACAAGGTCACACGCACCTACACCTGACATTTCATCGAACGCCGTTTCATTGAATGCGTCATAGGTTTCTGCAATAAAATTTGAAAATTTCTCATTGTCCTCTCGTACGACAGACGCCTGGATGGCACGACGGAGGACATGCCTGCATGGGGTGTACCCAAGCGGATGGATTCGGGTTCCACCACCTGCTACTCCACTAGCCCCAAATTTTTCATTTTGTTTTGTTAGCAACGTTTTTTGGCCGGCTATTAGGATTTTTTGTTTAAAAATACCGGCCAATTGTTGCAATTGAACGTTTCGGTACGGGACGACCACTTTTTCGATGAAACGGCGTTCGATGAAATATCCTGGAACCTATGCGTTTGCCGTTTTTTTTCCTTCGGGGTTATTTTCCCGATTATTGCTTTGCTCGACGACAACTCGCGCACAGCTTTGTGCCCTTCCCCTTTATTTTTCCCCCTAAAGAGCAATTGGCAAAACACAAAGAAGGTCCAGACTCCTTGATATGCCATATAACGATGGCTACCTAGCCACAAACGTGGATCCACTCAAAATGGTACCGGACAACATGATCTCGTAGCGTCTCACGCCAACCTCGACTAATGGTCCTAGAATGGCTTGTTTATTATGCTGTTAGCATCGGACGCTCTTTCTCAGGTATTGCATCGGCTTGTGACTCTGTGCATGCAGTACGTGCAAGGGCTCGTCTCTGATCGACTTATCGAGGATGTGGGTCATTGAATACATCGTACTAGGCCTCGCTGCAGCAGCGTGACTGCTTGTCTCTTAGCTGTCTATGTCACAAAACGTATGAGCGCAATACATGGTTTGATGTTGTTCACTATACAAGCTGTGACAGCGCATGCTGTTATTGACATAAATAGAACGCCGTTATACAGTTCGTTTAATGACTACGTCATAGGCCTGTAGTACGTGTATGATAATGACTTATCGAATAGTTTCAGCCATTGTCCTACTCTGACGACCGGTCTGCGATGTTTGATGACACACGTAGAACATGTCGCGTAGAGATCTAGAAGCCGGATAGATAGATTTACATAGCTACATACACTAGCCACGAATTTTGCGTTTTGTTTCGAAGCAACGTTATATTGGCACGTGCTATTAGGCTTGATTGTGTGTTAAACATATCGGTACGGGACGACCACTTTGTCCGATGAAACGGCGTTCGATGAAATATCCTGGAACCTACGCTTTTGCCGTTTTTTCTCCTCGGGTTATTTTTCCGATTATTGCTTTGCTCGACGACAACTCGGGCACAGCTTTGTGCCCCTCCGCCCTTATTTTTCCCCTAAAGAGCAATTTGCAAAACGCAAGAAGGTCCAGACTCCTCGATATGACCATATAACGATGCCTACACCTACGCCACAAACCAGTGGACCTCCTCTCTAACTAGACCGACCTCACCAAGCGTTCGCGCATGCGTGAAGCCGACAAAAGTTTAGTTCACAAGAAGCAGGTGGCAGTGTCCGAGACGGCTCGTGCCGTTACGTGCTTTTCACGCGCAGAGTTCCAGCGAGGTTCGGGCACGTGCTGAAATACTAAAGTTCCCTCGATGCATTGCGGCAGCGGTGGCGTAGTCAAACTGCCTGGTGAGATGGGTCTGTTCTCTTTGAGAGTTGCGTTATCTCCAGCGCAAAGTGGGAGCATACAATGTTCGTCGTTTCGTCACCCTTTCTTTGTAACAACTCGCAGGTTTGTGGAAACTTCAACTCCGACTGAGAACGAAGTTGGAAGCCGTCCGTGCCAATATGGTGCCTCTATTAGCCGCGAGAACGAGCTTGAAATCAGTGTAATGATTGGTTGCTCTATCCCCGCCGTGACGTCACGGGTAGACCAGCGGTTTTGTCCCCGGGAGATTAGGACCGCACGAATAAAAATATAGGCACTGTGGCACTGTAGGCACGATAATTTTTGCCTTGCAAGAATAAGGCAAAAATTATCGTGGAATATACTATCAGCCAATACTAAACCGTTTCCGAAACGGCTAGGCAAAGAAATGATCTTGTCAGGTCACTATCGGAACTAATCGGAACACGTAATTATGGAAGGTATTGTTTTAATAATTTTTTAAAGCATAGCTTTATGACACTAGAACTACGCTTTGAACAGTAGGTATATAAGACGCAACACTATCTAAACTTGTGGTTATTGATTTTTTGGCATTTCGGCAGTACAACCTATAGTTCTGATTCCGTGCCATTTAGAGATCGCACACCGATTTAGAAATCGGGGTGACCGTTGAAATCTGGTGCTCTAGAAAAAAAAATATGTGGTTGTGTTGTCTTAGTGTTAATTGTTTATTCTTTCTTTATCCATCACTTGAACCAACACGCTCTTCTCCCAAGTATAAAAAAGTTGTGACTCTAATGGCTGCTGATGGTATCGTGAACTGGTTCATTTCGTTTCTTTTTCGCACAAGAAGATCAGACACTTTTTAGAGTGAGTAGCTTTATTTTTCAAAGCACTGCTTCATGAAAAGTAAGCTCTTGGGCCGCTATTTAGTACGCAACGCCATTCTTACTTGTGGTATATTATTTCGCAGCATTACGACACGACACATTGCATATTTCGTTTTGTAATGATGATATGGCATATTTCGTGTTTTGTGATGACGATATCAACAGTCTACATGCTATTTGGAAATCGTATCTTACGAAAAATCTCGGAACGCGAAATAGCCGAAAAACCGAGCCAAATGAATCCAAAGTATCAGGCAGCGAAATGAGGCTGTTTCAGAATCGAAGAGGTCGTGTGGGCGTCTTATTTTAAATCAGGCGATTAACGCAAAAACAAAACCACAAACTGTATTTACACTAATAAATCAATTGAATATACATCATTACACAGAAGTGTCTCGAACGGCTTCTGTCTGTCGTTCGCCTCGTTCCGCTCGTGTAGTTCCAATCTTCTAGTTTCTCGTCGTAAATTTTCTGGTGAGCGTCAAATTCTTTCCAATCTGCAACAGAGGCGTTCTCTAACCGCGTTTTTTTCTTCCTAATCCGGTAAGAATAGGACAAAGGCCCCCTTCGCGATGGCCTCGGAGGCCCACAAAGCCATTCTCGCAGCTCGCAGGGTGGAGGGACGGGATGGGTGGGTTAAGTGGAGGGGCTTTCAGGGTCAAGCCGTCCGCTGATAACCGGAACAAAAAGACAAGCTTTTTCTTTATTTTTGTTTGGAAATAGCACTATATCGCGTAAGCAGGTGAGTACAAAGGCTTCCTCCCCAGAGCCATCTGGATTCCGGAAAAGTTCCTATACACCGTTCCAAGTTGGGCTTCCTGGCCGGCGCCATTTTACCGAGTGTAGCGCCACCTACCCTCATCCGGGCATTTGGGAGAATCTGAACCCGCCCGAATGACCGACCGCCATTACTGGACTGTTACCCTGCTGACCGAGTCACACCGATCGCAGCTGCTTCTGCCGGCACGGCTGCCGTATTCGGCGTCCTCGGCTCATCGTCTTCGTCCATGGAGGAAAGCGCTATCCTAATTGGTATTTCAGGCATGGGGAAAAGTGCATCCTTATTTCCTGGCATCTTTTTGTGGGTAATTTTAAGCGCGGTTCTGGGGCAGTCGTCGCTCCCAAACCGAACTTGGCATTTCAATCGCTAGCGAAATTTGGAATCGCTAGTGAAATTGAGGATCTGCTAGTGAAATTGAGGATTCAACGAAGCCAGGATGGCAGAAATTACGGCATGTGAATTTGCGCTGAACTCGAGTTGTCGCAGCTTGGGGGCGCCGGTAACATTTGAACTAACTGCGCGGTTAGCGGCTCAGACCTGCGCTGCCACGTCTGCTTTAATTGAGATAGTAGAAACCTCAAATTTAAATATGAATCGATATATAAATACCGAGTACAGATAGCAACTGCGACGGATCCGTTTTTTTTTTCTGATTTGGAATCCACTGTCACAATATTGGCACATTGATGTGCCTCTCTGTAATCGCCTCGTGTGAGAATTATTTGTGCCACAAACTGTGTCGCGGCGTGTGCTACACGAGGCTGTGTTATATATACATATATATATTATAGTATGTATAGTGAAGACATATATATATATATAAATATATATATATATATATATATATATATATATATATATATATATATATATATATATATATATACGTGTTGGAGAGTCTACCACAAAGCTAAGCCAAAGTCTGAGCTCTGTGCCCAGTCTTGCTCTGCTCAGTGGCGTCAGAATAAAAAGACCCCCCCCCCCCTTCCCGTCTTCCTTCCATTTCCAAACTTTCCCAACACCATTTACCACCTGAAGAAAAATAGAGTTATCAAATCAGTGGACCAGGAGTCACGTAACATGTTTTCTGTTTTTCAATGTCTAAGCCGCCCTCCGCTTACATTTCGGTCGTAGCCCAGGCGAAGGAACGGCACGGGGTTCTCCGCAGTTCGCCGGCCGTCCAAGAAATGGTCGGAGCATACACGACTACTCTTCGATGGCAATAAGTTTTTCCAGTTTAAATTCGCCAGCCACCGGCGTCGTAGGTCCGGAGCAGTGGGGAACCGGTGCAACATAAACATGCCACACCCACATTGATCCTGTTTGACAGCGTGGGTCTCGCACACTGAATCGGCGTTTATTTTACGTTTTTTTGGTTATTTGTACAACTAATTACAGCGCAGTGCTGCCCGGACGATTCTTTTCTTGCATAGGCCATGTCACGCGCGAAAACACGCTATAATATCAAAGCGGCGCCTAACATTGTCGAAACAACATGCCTCGGTACACTGCGCACGTGCTTTCTAACAGTCCACCCGTGAAGCAGACGAGCTTTCGAGGGAAAGGGTAAGCGGAGCGTTGGCGCAGCGCTCTGGTTCGAGAGTGGTTTTCCCTTTCTGCATCGACCTACTTGGAACGGTCTATAAAATGTGCCGTCGTCCACTCCCCCGCAGAGTATCTCGGAGGGTCCAGGACTGTGATGCACGAAGAAAGCCAGGCAAATGAGAAGTACAGGAAAATTTCACTGTAAAAATGAAGCTGTGACGTGGCACTGAGCCTGACGTCTTCTTGTAAGACGTCATACACACAGTCACGTCGCAACTTCATTTTTGAGTCGCCAAATATATTGGAAAATCATTACCAAGCTCAATTTGTATACTTTAGCGATTCACTTCCCGAGTGCTCTAGGGGAAAGCAAATATACAGGAATTGTTTCAAGGGCAAGGCCGATGGTTTCTAAACATTTAAAAGAACAGTTGGTCCGCAGGTAAACAATCCATTTATTTGTTTAAATTAGATGCACAGTTGAAGATACAGGTGGTGCTTTGTTGTAATAAATACCACATTCAAACAATAAAATAGAAAAGTATATGAAAACTTGTGTCACTTGCTGAAATATTGGTGGAAGCATGGCCGTTGCTTTCAGTTGACACACTTGGTGAACTAGGACCCGCCGCAGTTGCAGGTGCGCTCTCCGAGCCAACTGTGTTGCAGTCTGCCGGAGCTTCGTGCCACAAGACGGGTGTCCGCGGCACGTCCGAAGGCCATTTGCCTCTGTCATCAAGGCATGAAGCCGCTGCGATTGAGAATTTTCAGCATTTCATTATAAGTTAATAGGGGAGAGAGAACATGTCTTTTATCTTAATTACGTTCTAACATTTAGCAAACAGCTGGTTTTTTAGAAAGCAGCTAGCTTGCTGGATGTTAGAGTCTATGCAAATGTTGAGTCATCGGCCACAAACATGGCCGCTAAAAAAACGTTTATTCGTGAGCTCTGCGGAAAACAAAATAAGCGAAAACAAATTCGCCAATTAGATAACCCCATTTGCTCTCGGCGGCCATGCTTATGTTTAGTGACTGGGCATTAAAAAGCAGTCTGACGTCATATGAATAGAGCTTTGGTCGCAGTTCGCAGAGTGGGAACAAACCAGTAAATTTTGACGCCACCAGGAAGGGGAGCTGAGGCTGTCCACTTGCCAGGATCTACAGGTTCATGGTTATATCATACAGGCTGCGTCGTGAAACACCGACTAAATCGTTTGCTCAAAAACTACACGTCGCACATAAACAGCTATTTTTGTTTAATATAAAAGATTCATAACATTTGACGTTTGGATAATTATGGTGTCAAAGATTTTGAATAACTAACTTTCTGTAATTACTAAATTTAAAAGTATGGTCACGTCAGAGTAAACACCTTGGTAAACTGCGTCAAATATTGTAAAATAAATAGTTCGACTTTTTTCAAAAATATTGCTTTATACATTTCCTAAATACAGTTAGCCTAATAAAAGCTTATTCTTAGAGTGTCACCAAACGTTTTACTGCATTACTTAAGATGTAGGGAAATGGAAATGAGTCAGGCATGCTACCTCCGAGAAGTTGGAAATGGTTAGTTTTCGCCTTAGACGTTTTTAATTTCTAATAACATGAGGACAAAAATGTGTGCAACTTGCGGTTCGCGCAGTTGCACCACCACAAATCTTTTTTTTTTTTTTATAAATATTCAAAATTCGACCCATATTTTGTGCCTGAAATAAGATCTAACATGTATTCTTCGTTACATCATGAGCACAAACTTAAAAAAAAATTGGTAAGATTTCTGCGTAAGATGGGGGACAGCGACAGCTGGAAAGAAGCCATCCGAGACACAGACACCCGAGTATATTCTCTTTGCTCGGGCGTGCGAACGCCTGCCTGTCTTTTTCGCTTCCGAGCGCGTACCGATTAAAGCTCAACACGCTTTAATGCAATCAGTGTGGCACCCCTTCACTGCGGACAGCGGTACGTCGTAGGCTGCGACGCGGTGGGCGGAGACTCTCCTCACATGTCACGCTTTGACGTCTAGCGCAGGGACGCGAGTCTCCCCTGAAGGCTCATTCACACAGAAAGAACGTTTCGGCCGACGCCGACGGGCGCGTGAACAAAGAAGGGTGCACGCACAAGGACAAACTTAGTGTATTGTAGATGTTACATTCCTCATCAATTTTAGTATAAATGTTCCTTGTGTAACCGTCCTCCTTTGCTCAACGCGATCGTCGACGCCGGCCGAGACGCACGACTATATACCTCGGACGGCAAGCTGATGAGTGCGCCGTATACCAGCGTATACGCGGTGCTCTATCGGCGGACACTTCGGCAAAAAAAAAGCACCCCCTATAAACTATTTACACCTTGTGGCTGGAAAATGTTGGTGGCCACCGTTGAGGCATAACCGGCTAGCTTTATCTGCCTCAGCTTACCATAGGCAAACCATAAGGGCTGCGACTGTGACCCGAGAACTTTAAAAATTGTCACCCTCCACGAGTGCTTGTGCGCATCCGAGCCGACGTCAGACGCGAAGAGTCCGCGCTTGTAGCCGTTGTGGTAAGTCCATGCTAAGGTGAAATGAAGTAAACCTGTTTTCCACTTTCCACCGGCGACGCCAGCCGGTATCCGAATAATATAAAAAGAGGTGATTTCAAACGTGCTTCTTAGAATACAAAAATATGGTGTATAGATACCTGTATCATCCAGGAGAGGGTCCAAGAGGTCCTCTGTTAACGAGAACAAAAGTTACTAGTTAGGAACTCTTTCAACACTTGACTCTATTCCGTTATTAGCCAGTGAGCTACATAATTACCCAGTCGGTTATGCTGAAGAGGACTGTGCCCGCAGTAATAGCACCAGCCAAGTTGGCCCAGAAGTGGTGATCGTGCTGGTCGTGCCGCCAGATCAGCAGGCCGTGTGAAGCCATCGAATTCACATGTTCGATCATGGTTACACCGCCCGCCTTTGATATCCTTCGACGTGAGCATCCTGAAGAACTAACTCACTGTCCCGCGGCTTCGGCGCACACTCTAACATAGGCTTCCATCACCATGATAAGAAAACAAACGTCACCCGCAGATGCTTCCGATTAGATTCGTACTTCGTACGTTCAAAATTCGTCGTCCTGGCGCAACGAGAAGAGAAATGCGCTGGCTGCGCCCGCGGGGCACGCTGGGTGGCCGCAACTGCAGCCATCTAGCGGAAAGCAGAGTCTTTTTTTCCACTATTACGTGCATAGCCGGCCCGTTTTTGCCGGCACTGCACAAACGGGCCGCCAGAAATTACAGGGCCGCCTACGGAGCCACCTATATAGCCATTCGCACCATCAAAGAGGGAGGGGCGAACAGCAGCCGTGACGTTGTACACGGCAACTTTGACGGGGCCGGATCAGTTCGCGGCTAAGTCCTGAAAACGTTGAACGTCACGGCTATAGCCGTGACGTTTGCCGGCCCCAGATTAAGAGTGTACATTTTGGTGCGTCGGCCGAGCCTGGTTCTTTCGAATGTTTAGCTCTTTCCAGCGCAGGAAAAAAGCCCCTGTGGTTTTTCAGTACGCTCTTAGCGCTCGTGCTCGTTCCAGTTCTTTTAGGGCAGTATATACGCTGCTAAGGTTCTTTGCAGTGTTCCAAACCTTGTGTTCCTTCACTTCTTTCAGGGCAGTTAACAAGCCCCCGACTTCCTACAGCGTTTCAACGCTCGTTATCCTCCAGTTTATCCGTCTGCCCTGCAAGACATGCCTTTCAAACTGTTTGGTGTTTTACCTTTGGTCGGTCGGTCCGGTGCACCCGGTTTTGGACTTTACGAAATTCCATTGCATTGAGACATGCTGCCCAATACTCCATTCACCCCTAAGCTGAGACTGCAGTGGGAAATACGCGCCCTCCGGACCTTCATTCCTTCCTTCATACCGTCTACATCCTTTGACTGGAACCACCTAGCTGCACCCGTAGTCTCGATCATAGATCACGACCTTTTTCAGAAAGCCTTGGAATGTATTTTTTTCTAATCTACACTGATTGTATTACCTGTGTATCCGTGTCTGTGTTTTTTCAATATATCATGCAACCACTTCCCCCTCTGTAATGCTCACGCCCTGAGGGTAAAATAAATAAATAAATAAATAAACCAGCCGCCTCCCTTGCATCACCTGACCCAGTGCACAAGATGGCCGCCGAGCTCCGGCTTCCCGAGAAGTTGGTGTTTACAAGACGGCCGCTGTCTTCAGTGGCCTCCTCACTTGAGACCCTATGGCGAAGAAGCACGCGCCACAAAGCTTCATTGACGGCTGCCCGTACGCCGAAGAGCTGGCATCTTGTCCGTTCACGACGGTTGCTTTCGGTGAATCGCAGTGCTGTGAAATTAATTGTTTATTTTTCGGTGTTGTCTTCTAAGAAAACGTTTTCATGGATAACCGCCTGTGACCTCAATAGCAGTGGTTGAGCCGACATTTTCCTCCGACTGCAACTATCTCACATATGACTAACGTTCCACGGATATGAAGTTTTTTTCAATATCCTATCTCGTTCACTGCTTGTGTGTTTCGGAAGATAAGTGTCGTGTTGTGATATTCTTATAATTATAGCCTCCATGTAGCTATTGTTAAACATATATTTAGAAAGCGAGAGCAGTCGTTTTTTTGTTCTACCTTAGAGGGGTACGGAAGCAAACTTGTAGCGCCTATTTGCTTGTGTACACGTGGTATCCTTTATACCAGCAGCTTACAAACAGCAGTCTTTCCACCGTTAACATGAGAAAAAGCAATTTTAAAATAAACAAAAAACGATTTCCCAATACCACCCGGTAGTTGGGGGGCCAAGCTTTGTTGGAATGTCTTACGTCACGGGCCCATCAGGAAGAACGCCACGGCGCGGCGTGTCATATCGAGACGCGCGGGACTAAGCGGCGCTTGACACGCCTCTCAGGTCTAGTACACCATACCTCGGCTATTCCCACTCGGCGGGATTGTAACGTTTTGACAACAAAGCTGGCATCACCTAGTGACGACGATTACAGTACCCTTGGCCGTCTATAGACCGTTCCAGCTCTCATCTTTCAGTCTAAAAAATGCTGAGTCACTGGACCGTTACGCATGCGTGGCGTCTCATATTTCGTGAATGACAGCTACTGCGCACGCTCAGAACGCCCTCCGAGCCCAGAAGACAAAGATGGCAGCGCCCAGAAGGCGGTATTTAGAAAGGTCAATAGGTAACATATCTCCTGTGATCAGGCTTTCAGAGCCTGCAGCGTAGCGACACGATTGACACGACCTGACGTGCCTACACGGGCAGCTGATTGCACGTGGCGCGCTACCGCGTCAGCGTGCGCTGCGGGACTCGTTTCCTATCATAGTCCAACGCGAAGGCTGACGCGGCACTCGAATCCAATCAGCGTCCGTGCAGGCCTCCGGGACGGGACGTCCTGTCACGTGACGCGCAGACTTGAAAGCTGCCTCAGGAGGTGTTGGTATGGGCCCGTGACGTTGCGAGCCTGACGTCACGGGCCAATACATCGAGATCTATCGCGCAGACTCGATGGGCTGGGATTTTGAAGCGCCTCGCCTGAATCCGTCGGTTGGAACGTAAAATATAGCCATCTTCTGAAAATACAAGCGTGCGACTATCTATTCGCCGGATATCGTGAATCATAATTCACCGATGTCGAACTGTTCCGGGGATATTTCAAAAATTCGATTCTGGTACCGCTTTCATGTCTTTCTCGAGGATTTGTTGAAAAATATAAGGAACTTGGCGAATGTACTAACTGGCTTTCAATACACGTAGCAGAGCGCGTTGAAAAACTACAGAATACAGAAGAACATACGAAGGATGAACACAGGACATTGCTCTTTTTCAATGAGTAACGAACATTTATGAGATGCCCATGATGCTACTCTTCTTTCAAATCTTTGAAGTTCACGGTCGTAGCATCATGGGCATCTCATAAATGTTCGTTGCCTATTGAAAGAATCCGTGTGTGTCTGTGTTCGTCCTTCTCGTGTGTTTTATTCTTCGTGTATTCTGGCTTAATAGTTTATTGCGTCGCCACGGACACTATTAGTGCTACTATGAGCGCAACCTCGAGCCCCAGCTTACGCCTTGTTTGCCGTTCTTGTTCTTCAGTTCTGATGTTCTGCACTATAATTAATTAAACCTAAACCTAAAATGTCAATCACCTCTGCTTTGTTGCTGGCAGGGTATGCGCTGACCATGAACCGCGGCCACTACTCGTCTCCTGTCGGGCACCCCATCACCTGGCCGCTCTACCGGCAGGCTTTGGATGTCTCCTGCTTTAAAGGAGCAGCGTGGTTGTTGTTTCCACATCAAAAATATAGTACAGGCAGGCCAGTCCACTTATGAGGAAGCCGAGTCCACAGTTGATCTATATGCTGTTGGTCCATCCTCTTGGGGTGCCTACTGTTGTCATTCATATACCACCTGGTGAGCAGACAACTTCAGGAATCCACCATAAGACGAAACTGCGCACTCCGACAGTCTGTGCCGCACCAAAAGGATGGTTGGCTTTCTCATGCGGGGACGTGTTCAAATGCATATAGACAAACATCAATCTGGTATAAGATGCGGTAGCGAATAACAGTTCACAGGAGTATTTCCTATCCTTTGCTGAGGTTCTGCGGCAGCGGAACTTCAACAACAGTGGGGAAGTGCTTGCGAGCTCTGGTGCCAAGGCTGCGAGGCTGAACCTCATGAATGCCCCCCTTGACTCTACATATCGCATGCTCGGCTAACCCGTCGAACTGCGTGTGTTACTAAGTGGTGGTGGGGTGCTGTACATGACTGTTGTAAGAACTGTTTGGAAACAGTACTTTTAAAACTGGGGTCCTTGTCAAACACCAGTGTCCTTGGCTGTCCAAATCGACCAAAGACGTGCCATTGGGCTTCCATTGTGGTCTCGGCCGATGCTTCTATCTGC
>JAZHYW010045328.1:0-20276 GCA_037355805.1 Ixodes ricinus | reverse complement strand
TTGGGCAAAAATGCCTCATGAGGCATTTTTAGGTCGGTTGTAGGAAAATGTATTAGGAGATTTTCCCTTCAAAACTACCGTCCACCTCTGTGCTGTCAATTTGTATTTTCCTGTCCACCCTCTAGCATTTTTACGCTTTTTAATAATAAAGAAATTGCGAGGAACGGCTATGAGCACGCCCCATTTATGGCAACCGCGTTAGCGTCAATTTGGCCATGTTTCTCACTTTATAACTTAAAAGCCACACAAATATTGCATCATATTTTTGCAGACTCTGTTAGTACATATTATAAACGTAAATTTCAGAGTTTAAAGAAAATTAAAGATGGCCTTTTTTTTAAATGATTTTCAAAATAATGCATTTTAGTTAAATGCCTCTGTGTGAGCAATTCTTGTACATTTCTCCCGCTAACCAGGACAACAATATTTTACGCAAAGATGAACTATATACAGGGCAACACACTAGCAAAGTTTAAAGACCTTAGCTTTTATGGATACGGAGAAAAATATTCTTTAATCCAGAAAGTTATTGCGCAATGTGCCGTGTTTGTGATTTTTTTTTCTCAAAATAAGTACCCTAATACTCGGTAATTAACACTTTTTGTCAATCCTTCTTATGCCTAATTTGTCAGTGAATATTTCAAGACCGGTAGCCAGAACAGCTTTTGGGGAAGCCGCTTGAAATGTCAACATGGCGCGATACGCAAAACGCGCACGAGACTGAGAGGGTGCTTACAACTTGTTTTCGCAAATACAAACATGTTTTTCCGAAAACAAGGATAGGTTTTATACTTCTGGGCATAAAGCCAGCAAAATATATTTTTTTCATCAAAATTAAAAATGGTGACCGGACATGGTTGTTCGATCTTATCTGAAAACGCCCGAGCAGTTCTATGAATGAGTCCACACTAAGCCCGCTAGAGTTCCTAAACGCGATCTCGTCGATACGCTCTATGCACTCCTAACCGCAGGGAACAGTTCGTCATGCCGTATGGAATAAAACAAGTCCTCTACATCGATGGAGAACCCGCCCGAGTAAAAAACATCTGCAGACAAGCACTGGACGGCCACCTCTGAATTACGAATAAGAAACGGATCGTTTAAATCAAGACCCGCAAGCTGCTTGCCCAAGAACCCCCGACTTCACGTTGCCATGAGTCCCTTTCCGACGCTATCACCCTAAAAAGAATATTAGCTTTATTGGTTTTGGCAGATGAAAAACACTTCCAGGCTAAGCTTCTGGGAAGCCTCAGCCCTCTTCGCCAGACTGTTCAATTCAAGACTTTTACAAAGTTGCTCGGCCGCTGTCTTGATCTTGTTAAGTGACACCTTTTCAACATGCCTGAAGTTCTTTTGGATAGCCGCCCGCGACTTCTCCCCGAAGAGGCCCTCAGGGATCGCGACGAAGCCGCCCTCCTTATCGGCGGTCAGGAGCTTGAGCTTGTTCTCTTGGAAGTAAGAAACCACTGGTCCTGTCCTTGGTGCCTTCTTTTGCCCGCCCGACTTGCATCTCAGGACGTCGACGGCCTCCGAGATACACCTCTCTCTTTCTTCTGGCGTGACTCTATCTGCCAGAGCCCAATCCCTGGATTTAAGTTTAGATTTTAAGAGGAGCATGTGTGCTGGGAGAACAGACCACGCTCAAAGAAGACGGCCTTGCTCTTTAATTCAGCACACTCTAAGCTGGTTAAGAGAGGGATCGCTCCTCCCTTTTGAAGGCATCTTTTGCCAAGTCATGGCAGCACGCCGTGAAAAGTAGTTTTTGCGCAACCAGGTGGAGCGCCTAAAATCGTCAGGTTACCCTGATCGCTTTCTTCAAGAGGTGGCTGAAACACAGCACAGGAGCCCAGGAGGAGAGTGGGACCGCTGTAATACTCTATATCGACAAGGTCTCACACAACCTAAAAAAAAAAAAGTGGCGGCACACTTTGATTTGTTTGTTGTGTTTTCGGCCCCGGAAAAGCTGTCCAGCCTGTGCCAAAGAATTAACAACAAACAAGACGGAGGTGACGTTTGCAGAAAGAAGCACTCTAGAAAATTCGTGGAGTGCGCATCTTCGGTCGTGTACGAAATTCCAATGACATGCGGAAAAGGGTACGTGGGCCAAATGGCAGATGCGTTAATGAAAGGGCAAAGAGCACGCCCTATCAGTAAGGAATTCCCCCTCGGGCAATTCAGCTATTCATTGCGACAGATGTCATTGCTCCCCGGAACTGGAAAAAACAAAGATTCTGCGAAAGCTGAGAAGTAAAATTTCGAGAGAGATGTCCGAGTCATTTAACATCAGAATGCAGGGGGATGACTAATGCATTAGTGCCCCGTCATTGCATCTAACAGACAAAGAATTAGAATTCTTACTTGAGAAGCCCGATTGGGTATATAAGTAGTGTGTTTTCAATAAACCTTCAGTTAAAAGTAGCGCTTCGTGTTGTCTTACTTACTCCGTCCTTGTCTTGCGGCGCATTTTGCCAGAATAAGTCATGTACCAACTGGCCCATCTGTCACTATTGATGCGGTCTATGTAGGGCTCTGCTTTGCTTTAGCCCTGTTGAGCGCGCTTCTTACCAAGCCCTGGTGCACTGCGGAAAAGCAACACCAGCGGAAGCAAGCTCAACGGGTGTTGCTTCTCCGCAGTGCACCAGTGCTCGGAAAGAAGTGCGCTCAACGGTGCCGCCAGAACAAAACGTATGAATTACACGAAAACGCTGTTCGACTGAAGCGGCTTATGAATACATTGAAAAGTAGCGGGACAACCCAAGTTTTGAAAATCGTTTGACTTAACCAGAAGTATTAAATATCCGAGTTTGAATTATCGCGAGCCTACTGTATACACAAAGGGAGATCTGGTTCAGTTTAATGTGCTTAATATCACTAAATAGTTGTGCAATTCTAATTTGCTAGTTTTATTTCTCAAGCAGTTGTTGTATGGGGTATTCAAATCAATGTAAATTTTTACTTTGGTACAATTTATGAAAGGTTTCTTTTATATGTCATGTACAGTAGAAAGCTGGGGAGCTGGACTAGTTGGTAAGCACGTTGCCCGCTCACTTTAACCATGTATGTCACATACAATTTGTTGTGATTGTGTATTGATTTCGAATCCTCTTCTGCTCTTTATTTTAAGCTGCATTTACATGCACCATGAAGATACCGAAGAAGTCTTTAACTGAAGGGCAACTATAAGCACAAGCATGGAGGGGCATCTACATGGCCAGCGCAAGGACAACTATAATGTAAATGTTTCTCCAAAGTGAAAGCAAGGCATGCCTTCTTCCAATAAAGGTATTGTGGCAAGTAGGTATGGCTCAGCTTCAAGCCGTCATAATGTATACTCTTGTTTGTTCATTTTTTATCACCTGCTCTAGTCACCATTTTCAGTCAGTTTCAAGCTTGTTGCTGTAGTACATACAGATTTGTTTTAAACTATTGGTGAGTCATTTTAACAGCTGGGTCTATCAACATCCTCGCTCGTATGTATATGCTTCTTTTGGTTTAATTTGAAACCACAAGAAATCTGTTTTAGTACATGTACCTGACTGATTTCATCATTGCAAGGGTAGTAGATTGCAATTAATTTCGTCTCGATATGTGCTGTGATGAAAAGGAGCTTGGTAATGGTCGTGCATTCTAGCGTTGTTGTTAATAATGTGCAGTATTGTGCCTTTGCACAAACATTCTTTTCCTCAGTTAACGGACATGCTACGATCAAACTTCTTCAAAAGGTGCATACAGTCAACTCTCTGCAGTTATGTATATAGTGCACTGGAGTCCGGTGGTTCATCTTCTGGAAAACATTGCTATGTATGCAAAAAAGGACCTCCTCGAAGACCCAGGACGCAATGTTTTGCTGCAATTCTTAGCTTTATCAGTCCTTGGAAAAGCCATGTCTGTAGCGAAACACTGCCTGTCGTTGGGTTTCAAGGAGGTTCCTTTCCAACACCTTTCTTCCAGCTTTGACTACCTACGGTTTTGTTGGTACGCAAGTTTATAAAACATTAAATTCACATCACAGAAAATGGTTCAGTTGACGAAGACAAAAGTATTGTAATCAGACGCAATTGTTACCCATGCAGTTCGCCTCGTTCACAGCAGAGGCGTAACTGCATGGGTAGCGGTTGCGTCTGATTTACAATATTTTTGTGTTCGTCAACTGAAAAGTTCTTTCTAACATTTTGTGGATATTCTGCTAGCGTAGCAGCACCATTTTCTTTGATGTGAATTTAATGTTTTACAAACGTTGCATACCGGTTGTAACAGTGTTTCACGAATGTTAATATAATGTTTCCTTCAATTTTAGTTTAATGTTTTGCAAACGTTAAATTTATGTTGTAGGAATGTTTCCTGTCTGTTCGAATAACGTTTGGAAAAACATTAATTTAACGTACACATAAACGTTGTGAAAACATGAAATTAAATGGCATTAAGGACATTTTTCAAACGTTTGGGCCAAACAAAAAGTAACATTATTATAATGTTTTGGTGCTACCTGGGAAGCATAAGCACTTTCCATGATATTTCACGCCTGTTCAGCCCCTCACCGAGAGCGCAATCGCTCTCGGGGAAGGAACAACAGGACATATCAGACAAGAGTTACATCGGCTGCTACATGCTCTTGGAGCTACGATTGCTACGGCTGCAACGTTTCAGATCAGCGTTTCAAGAAGCCAACCGACAGTTCAATCGATTGTACCGTTATCTCTCAAGCGGTCTTCTTAAACACTTTACTGTAAAGCAGAAGATTAACCGGCGACGCTATACGTCATCTCATCTTGCAATTTCACCGCTCGTACGAGACACAAGATGCTAACGGCAACGGTTCCATCTTCGTTAAGGTGGATTCAGCCGCTCGTCACTCAGATTTTTCTACACAAACCTGAGATTCAGGAATGCACGAAAGTGTCGATTCTTTCTGAGGTCCATTGAAAAGACGTGCGGGTCCATACTTTTTTTTTAGAGCGCTGTATATTTCTATTAAAATCAAGAATTATGATCGTTCTGTGTGTCTTGAGAGTATAATCGAAAGATCTTATAATTAACGTTAAAAGAAGAGAAACTGGCAAAACAAGAGGTAATACGTACTTGAGGTTTCTCCAATCTTACTTTTTGTTTCGTCCACTGAACAATATACGATAAGCAAAAACCCGAATTTATCTCGGCTTGAAATTTATTTCAGGGTCTTTTTATATACTGCATTCAATGCGTTAAAAGACGTCGGAAATTATAGGTAATTTTTATATTGGTGCTTTATCGACTGCACCCTACCTGACGCGCGTTCACTATGAGTGAGTTATCAGATCGAGAGAAGAATTTAGACGACACTCGTGGATTGCTAGTCGGTTTATTTGCACCGCCACCGCAGGGCGTCTTCGACAGTTCCCAGCATTACTGTTCGCAGTCCCGCTTGCAGTCTGCCTTAGTTTCGAACCTCTGGCAGTCGTGGGGCCCGGTCTCCGACGGGGTGGTCTCGCACTTGCCCGTGTCCGGGTTGTAGCGGGCCTTGGTCGTCACTGTGTGGCCTGGGTCCGGGTTGCCCGGATGGGTGCAAGCTGTGGATAGTACAACATGGGGATCAGTAGTGCTTCGGATGTTTGGTATATGCCAAAACAAAAGATGGAAGTGCGGAGTCGGACCGAACCTGTAACCAAACCGACAACCGGACAAAAGCCGCTATTTTTAATCAAACCGAAAAAAAACGATACCGTAATGGGACATATGATGTTGAACCGGAACCGGAACAAATCCACAATCTCATGTGGCGATTACCGGTTCAGCAGAAAACGGTTCGGCGTAACGAAATCTGAGCTGCGCCTGTTTTTGCGCGTGGCGATCGGTGGCGTCAGTGGCGCGGTCTTACCTAAATGAACGTCAAGGATGAAGAGACAAGTCAGGAACATTGTAACGAATGAATCAATGAGGCGTCTACGCCCACCTGTACTTCTCTTCGAAAAGTGGTTTCGGAGGAGCTAGCTTACTATGCTAAGAAACCCAAAATCTAGTTATTGTGTGTTTGCTTTGCTTGGGCTAGACAATACTCAAACAAGGAAAGGGGCAAGTAACGTGGTCACCAAAATAAAAGCCAAAATCGACGTGTTGCTCGGGGTGCTTGTTCTGCTTCTCCAGAGCCGAGATGACTGGAGCGGCAATGTAAAGCCATGGGTGGCGCTTCACATGAAACGCAGGCACCTGAACACCGATGGACCGGAAGATTCCTTGCACCTTATCATGGACTACAAGGCTGCTACGAGCCCTCGAAGCAACGTCGTGTGAGTGTCACGTGATCTTCGAGAAGGGCGTGCCGTCACGACGTGCACAGTGCTCGGGTGGCTCGTAGCATCCGCTGCGCTCCATCAAAAGTTGCAACGGACTAGCTGGACGCTGCTCGGATACAATTTCTTTTCTTTTTTTGTCGGTTGCTTTTTCTTTAACTATCTGTCGACTGCTTTGCACGTTATTTTTTTATCTTCAACCCAGCATCTCGGTCATTTAAAACGGGCAGGCTAAGAGTACGCTGCGTGCTGGCTGACTGACCTCGCATGTGAATTCTCTACTTTCGTTCTGTTTCCGAGCGCCAGTTCGACCCCGAACTTTGCATCGAGTGTTGTGCGCGCTAAAACGTCAAGATCACCGACCAAAATTAAACATATATTCGTTCTGCTGTCCCCGTTTCCGCAGCGTGGCTTCTGATGACTATTTTTGTAGTTCATTAAAGCAGATGACGCCCAGTTAAGAGCAGTTTTTACCTTAGCAACTGCGATATACAGAGTTTGTGTTTAGTTTAGCGGCATGGTTCGTGTGATGGAAGATTATGGTTTAGCGACAAAGCTTAAAATTTAACGATTGTTCAGAGTATTGTCATGAACAGGTACGGAGGGCTTGGTGCGTATTTGTTATGCCATGCAAAGAGGAAGCTCGATTTTTTTTTTACAACTGCTGTGCATTAACCGACAGCAGAAAATATAAAACTGATTTTGAGCCAATGGCGATCACAGCTCTCGGTTCCCAGGCCGGACATCAAACTAACGATTTTATTTCTACGGTGGCCGTACTATCTTCGAAATGTGGCTGCACTAAAATTTTGTTGAAGTGAAGAAAATAAAACGATATATATTTTTCTCGTGCAATCATATCTTGTTATGCGCACCAGGTGGTAATTGTGTAGTGTGTATGTTCAGACAGACGGACGTTAGCCAGCCTTAATGGGCGTCTAGTGTCTCAGCTATTGAACAGAAATTTTTGCCAGGGCAGTAGGACTACTAGCATGGGCTCTTTAATGCGCATAGCGACGCTGTTCATTCAGAACAAAACGAGCAATGGTAGGAATTAAACCCATGAAACCTTAATTTAATCCCTACCCCTCCATGCAGCAGTCACAAAGTTGTTTAAATGTCAGTTTACAAGAACGACGCGATATAAAAACAAATATTTTTCGACACAAGCTGCTACTCGGAGGTTTTCTCATTCAAAAGTCAGCAAACCCTGCCCTCTCAAAACGCAAAAAATAATAAAAATATCGCGATTCTTTTCATAGTTTCCACGTGACGTCATTGCACCATGCTGGTGGTCCGTGCAACTTGTTCTTTACAGAAAAATTAGTTCTGTGGCGCAAAACGGTATGCTGCAAACGGTAAACGCTCAGCAGCACACCACCACAATGGCAGCTGTCTTGACGACAGTGTAAGCTCTGTATCGATAGGCCCATCAGACTCTGTCAATGTGTTGACAAAACCGGAGGAACTTTCGCACAGATTCATCAGCTGTATTTTGCGGATAACCACAACTTGGTGACAAACTTTGTAGACTAATATTTTGGCAGTATTCAACGCCTTTTTTGAGAAGCGCTTGGACGCTATCAAGATTTCCTGATAAATAATCTGCACCAATAAAAAATAAAACGCCCAAATAAACCGGTGTTTTGTGATCGCTCAAATTATTCTACAGACCAAAGAAAATAAGTTCTGTTTTTTACAGGAAAGTTTTAGTCTGCGACATATTTGTCTCCTTTAGGTACTTCTAAATATATTTCAGGCCGAGATGAGTTTCCGTCTATCTTGAGACGAATGGTGAGAATAAGAGTTGCGTCCTTGTATAGCATACTAGTTCACCAAGTGAGAATTCAGATATACAACCACCCTGCTTTTTCTAAGCAAGAGATTGCTGCACGGCACCATAAAAGCGGTCGAAAAATAATAGAGAGATTCACGTACCTTGGGGATAGGCACAGGTGTGCTGAGAACTGGCACGTTTAGAGCCTGAAATCGAGATGGAAAAGTGGACCATTGGGTTATTTTCTTTTTCTATTATTATTAATCACCAAACTAGTGGAGAATTCAAATGTGTACTGCGCATCTGGTATGCCACGTGCCTACATTTTCCAGTCGCCAGATTTTAGCGGAAGGAGGCGATTAGGACGCCATGCCATCAAATTATCATGACCTTCCTTTATCGTGGTCTGCTCTTCGGAGTTCTGATCGGTTGATGCGGAAATCTGATTGGCCGCAAAGTGAGAAAGGGGGGGGGGGGCGGCTTGCCGCTTCTTAAGTTTTCAGTACCTCTAAGGAATGTAGCACCGAACAGAAGAAAAACTAAATACTCACTGCACGCGACGGCGAGGCAAAGGACTAGCAGAAACGCCACCTTGGTTGCGTACGCAAACTTAGCTGCAGCCATGTCGCTTGAGCTTGCCGTTAGGTTGCTGATAAAGAGAACGCACGCTGAATAGGCCGATAAGCGGTCTTTTATAGGGTCACTCAACCACGCCATTTCCGATCTGTGTCATTTTGAGCAGGACGACAACAAATTATTATACAATTTGACTAATTCGAGATGAGAACGTCCGGCGCGGGAAGTGTGCAACCCCCGAGGAACTCTGTGACACAGGATGGAGGTAATTTGTTCTCTAATTCATCCGTTTCCCGTCAAAATTGAGGACAAACTCTGACGCAGTAATGGGCTCACGGCACGGCACTTAATTTCTACTGTTTGCCAAGTTCTTCTCAAAACGGAGCACTAATCACGTCCGTTTCCCATCTCTTTGTCCAAATACATTGGCCAACTATATAAAATTTTAAAAAATGTCACTTATTTTGTTTTTGAATTGCTCGGTGTCGTTCAATGCACGTGGCGGAAATTACAATTATGATTTTTGTTTTATAATTCCATACATGTGACACAAATCCACAGTGAGCCTTGATTGCTTGGTGGACACACTATATAAGAGACCCTTTATCGACGTGTTCAGCACGTTTCCTATTCATCAAGAGTCGTATCCACAACGAACTAAATCGACATAACAGCTAAGTTGGGCGAATATATATTGGCCGAATCAGTGAGAAGTGGCATGGACTAAAATATAGGACGCGCGAAAATCACCGACAGTTGGATCAGTCTCGTGAGGATGTAACTTTTACGTTCAAACCTGTAGTAGCCGTTGTAGATTCTTTGCCTTCTCTCAATGTACGTATTCAACGGTTGATCACGCTATATTTTAGAATTTTATCAAACGACAATGCACACGAAAGGAAGGGGAGGGCGTTAACCGTCGCTTATTTATCATTTTATACGCTTAACGAGCATGGGTTAGATTAATTGTCATAAAAAAAAAGCAACGCTCCAAAGTGACGACACTCCAGCTATTTCGGATGTTAGGATCATGGTTGCCAGCTATCCGAAGCTTTGTCTGAAATCAGAGCAAACCCCTTTCCTTCCTTCAGAAACGTTAGGAGAGTGAGCGACGTCGGAAAACAAAACCGCCTGAGCTTCCACTTATTGTGCTTGTAAGCTCAGGAAGCCGCTGCTTTTTTATTGTAACGCTCACCAGTATAGGTCCCTTTCAGAACCTCATCGAGCAGCATTGGAGGTCGCCATTTCTCGGGCATGAAACGTATGATTTTATACGAGTCCTGGTCGAATGAACGCTGACACAGCCCTCGAGTGGAATTCATGCTGGAGTATGCGTGCCGAAGCAGTGGCAGACTTAGGAAATTCGCGCACCACGAGCTCGGTGGCCCGCACTTTCGAAAAAGGCTCGACGTTTTACACATTTACTCCGCTTCCATGCAGCTCTGTTGCGAGTAGTAGCTCTTTTTCCATGAGTGGATCATCTTCAACTATTTTGGTGAATAAATATAACGCGCTTAATTTTTCTGATAAACCCTGGTATCCGCTAAAAAAGTAAATGTCCGTGAAATGCCGTATTCACTCGGGTAGTAGATGCATGACTTATAAACAAGGCTCCTGGGTTTACCTTCGCGCAGAACACACATACAGCCAATCATGGCGTTCTGCAAAAAAAGCACGTAGCGAATAACTAGGTAGAAGGCACGATTCCGCGTAAGAATGCGATCTGCGCCGGCAGCATTTTCGCGTGAACACTTTATCTCTGTCCCGTGAATCTCTGGCATTATTCCGGCCACTGCGGTGATTGGCTAAGAGCGTACTCCGCGCGTAACCAAACTCACAGGCAGTGTTCTTAAACAGTGCGTCTAATATTTAAGTAAATACGGTTACTAGAATGTCTTAGTTCGGTTGAAAATGGATGATCAACACCAGCGCAGCATTCATGAATACCATTCAAAATTATTGTTTTGGAAATACACTGAACACCAAACTTAACTAGAAGAGGAGTAAGTTGGTCCAGACGCGTCACTCAAAGTCACCCGCAACAATGCGCGCGCGAGAGAGACGCCGAAGTCCCTTTCGGCAAACGTTGGTCTTGGCCATATCTTGGCTTCATCGACTGAAGTGGCTCGCCAGTTAAAGACCAATCAGAATCACGTGAGGAGTAAGGAGGCCGCGATCAACCTCTGATACGTCTGAGTGAGTGCCCCTGCAGGTGAAGCAACAAGGTCTACGACGGTTCCGATCCACTTACCTCAATTTCTTCAACTGAAAAGTTTAAACTAAAAGTTTATAAACCCTAAATAGCCTCCTTTGTGCAGAACCAATGACGCCGTAACCAGGCGGTCGTCCGACGTTTTAGGCCTCGTCGATCTGGCGGCACGGCGGAGCTCCAGACCGACGACGCGAGCTGTCGCATGTCGATGTGGGGTTGGACCAATACCGCCTGGAGTACAAGGCCTGGTTATTGCGTCATCATTAGCGAATCCCCGACCCGCCTTTGGAGGAAAACGCGCTGAAGCTCAACGGAAGATGCCGCAAGTTGGCAGACGTATCTGTCTTGGCGTCAACGCATGCTATCGTCTCGCTCGTTGCAGAGACGCTCTGAGACGCGCTGACGGTGCAGCTGACGCACGCTAATCGGCACTGCGTGAATTCCCTGTAGTGACGTCTGTTTGGGGAGGGGGGATATAGCGCAGGTCTTGCCTTTCAGGTGCTGTTGGTTGGTCGCCCTTTCTCTCGTCAGGTGCGTGCTGAGAGACGCCGATGAAGCGCGTGAATAACGCGCCCGTGCGGTTGGACTTTTAGACGTTATTGAAAGTATTAAACCGAGGACGGACAACGCGACAAATGTTTCCTTTTGTGCGTCCTAAGGTTCGTACTTTCGGTAACGATCAACGTTAGCCCGCATGCATGGGACCGAGTAGACTTCTTGCAGGAATCCGCCTCCAAGTATAGTAAAACACTAGTACCGTACCAAGCGCCGGAGGCCCACTTCTCCCAATTGTGTCCAGCCTGCTCCATTCCTGGCAACCCGGACTCAGGCCACACTGTGACGACCACGGCCCGCTACGACCCGGGCACGGGCCGGTGCGTGACCACTCCATCGGTGCCCGGACCCACGACTGCCAGAGGTTCGCCACTCTTGCAGACTGTCAGCGGGAGCACGGGCAGTAATGGCGGAGTCTTCGAGAACTGCCGAAGACGCCCTGCGGTTATGGTAAAAATAAACCGACTCTCAAGCAACGAGTGTTGTCGATTTTATTCTTCCATTTTGATAACACAGCGTGGTGAACGCTCGTCTGATAGGTGCGGTCGGAAAAGCACCAGATAAAAATTTCCGGTGATCTCAGAATTGCTATCAATTCCAACGCATATTTAGCACTTCGAGGTCTAGGCGAACTCCGTGAAGTGCTCTTCGGTTTCTCTTGGTGGCACTACGAAAGCGCGGACAGAATGTCTTCCTTGACAACCGAGACATCTTCGGGAGAATAAGCTTGACCGAGCCATTGTTCACGAAGTCCGCCACGCTCCACCTACCGGATACAACTACCGTTTCACTTGGTTTGAACGAAGTAAATGCTGCGGGCACGTGTCGTTGAGACACCCCATTTTGCAACATGTCCGATCAAAGTTAACTGAAACAATTTTATAGCTTCATCAACCCTGAAAGACAGCGCAAGTTCTTTCAATCTGAACGTCTTGACCACGCTAGCTTGAAACGCTTCCACCAGCGTGCGCGTTTTTTTTACCCGTTTCAACTCTAGGTCAAGGCGCCAAGTCTTAACTTCTTGGAGTTCGCACCCCTCCCATTTCTTTCTGGCTCCCTGAGCTTCTCCTTCGCACCAGTCCCTGGCTTTTTGTTCTCGATCTTCCGCCTCGCGTTTCTTTGCTTCAGCCCCCCCCCCCCTTCCATGCTGGGACTTAGAGCCCACCTGTCCACGCAGGACGCCATGCGAAGAAGTGATCCCCAAAAGCTCGAACACGAGAGCCATCCTCGGATTGGACTTAAACAAGGCCTTTGACAACGTGTCACATGAGGCCATCCTCGCTAAGTTATCGAGGTTAAATCCAGTATCCCGAACCTTCAACTACGTAAGATCGTTTCCGGACGAGAGAAGGGCAGAAATATCGATCGGCGGGACGATCTCGGATCCCTTTAGCATGGGGTGTCGGGGAACCCCACAGGGCTCGGACTCTCGCCGTTTCTATTTAATCCTGCACTCGTAGAATTGCCGAAGCAACTCGAGGCCATCCCAAATCTCAGACACACTTCATATGCTGACGATATCACCCTCTGGATCACTACAAGAAATTATGGGGAGATAGTAAGACCCTACAAATGGCCGTCGATACCATTGGAGCCTACGTCAAAGCGGTAGGGCTAGAACGTTCTCATCCCAAACTCGGAGATCCTAATTAAAAGAGACATTCCAAGGGGACAAAAATTCAGCCCTTCGCCAGCCAACATAAACGTACACGTGCAAGGCAAAGTCACTAAACAAGTCATCACCATTCGGATCCTTAGAATGATCATCCAAGAGAACCGAAATAATACCCAAGTCATCGAAAAGCTAAACGTCTTGGTCCACCAGACCATTAAACTGATCCGACGCATAGCGGACAGGAGAAGAGGCGTTAAGGAAAACGATCTATGCCGATTGGTGCGGGCCTTTGTCATCAGTAGAATGACCAACGCCCTCCCCTATTTACAATTATACAATGCCGAGAAACTCAAAATCGAAGGACTCATCAGGCTGGCCTACAAGGCAGCCCTAGGCCTACCCATCAATACCTCCACCGACAAGCTACTGCAACTCGGCCTACATAACACGCTAGACGAGCTGACTGCGGCCCATCGGAGAATGCAAGAGCTCAGGCTTGCTCGCACCAATGCGGGTAGAGCGGTCCCGAGAAGACTGGAAATAAAGGCGGCACCACTCAACGCGGTCACCCGCAAAATCCCGTCCAACGTCAGAAAGACAATCACGGTAAAACTATTACCGAAAAACATGCACCCCATCCACCACGCGGGCAGACGCAGGGCCCGGGTGCAAGCCCCAGACAAGAAACTCGAAGGCCGAACGGACGTCGTCAACGTAGACGCGGCCGCTTACCCAACCCCCAAAAAGGCGTACGCGATCGCCGCGGTGACCGAGGAGGGCCAACTCGTAGAAAACGCGACTGTACCTACAAACTCTTCCGAAATAGCCGAAGAAGTGGCAATCGCCTTGGCGCTGACAAACCCGCAAGCGAGGGTGATTGTCAGTGATTCAAAAGCGGCCATTGGGAATTTCACCAAGTGCCGCATATCTCCCATCTCCTTGGGTATTCTCAAGAATTACCCGAAAGACAGGCAAGACGTGGAGTTGGTCTGGGTGCCGGCTCACTCGTCAAACCCGGGGAACGAGGCAGCCCACGATAAAGCTCGAGGATCTATCGGCCGAGCTGTGGATGATAACTCGGACGTCGGATTGACAGGAGACGGCCTTAACACATACCACGAGATCACTCAACACTACAGGCTCGAAAGGCTAACTTTCCCACCTCCGCATAAGAACTTAACCAAAGAACAGGAGCTACTACGGAGACAACTTCAAACTAAAACTCTCCCTAACCCCGCGGTCTTAAGCCATGCATACCCAGATAGATTTAAACCCGATTGCAGCAAATGCGGTGGCAAAGCTACCGTAGACCACATCTTCTGGGACTGTCCGACAGATCCCCCACCATTATCGCTCCAGAGGCTCGCGCACCCGGGCCCGTGGGAGAACTTGCTGCTCAGCTCCGACCTGGAAACCCAAGTCCAGGCCGTGACTAGAGCCCAAGAGGTCGCCGCCAGTCTCCATTGACGGCCACTTAGCAAGATCAGCATACCCACCTGTAACTCTAACCAACAATAAAGGTTTTACAATCCAATCCAATTGCTTCAGCCGTACCCCAGCGTTGCCGTACTTCAGCGAACCCACTCACGAACCTGCTCCCCCAATTTTTCTTTTAATGTTTTCACGGGTAGGTTAATATTTTATTGGCGAGTTAATATTACAACATCATATTTTGCAACAGCGTCGCTTATTATATTTTAATAAAGTAAAAAAAACGCAGCTGCTCGAAACCGAAACTGGACTGGGGAGGAAGAAGAAATGTAGGGCGAGAAAGAGTTGCAGAAGTCACGTGGCTGCACGCGACCGCGTTTTCTCTCTTTTTTTCCTTCGTGTTTCCGGCCGTGCGTAGCAGACGAAAAACGCGCTTTCGCACTTTGCACAGAAAACGCCAGTCAATCACTTTGTGCCTGACGTTTGCGTGTTTTTCAAGCCCTTACCAATTCGTGTTCCTCAGGCGAGCGAAGTCTTCGACCAGAAAAGGGCGCGACGACTCAGCGACGTCTTTGCACGTGTGAGCTTGGTGGTCGTCCGTGTCATGCCGAATAAATCTCAATGGTTTCGATCGGCAAAATATGTTTCTTTCGAAACTAGACCGATAGCGAACGACACTTTAGAAATAGACATCCCACGCCCGTCGTCCGCCACCTTTGCTTTGTCCTCTTCGTTCAACCGTCTAGCATGTGACTCCCGCCATACGACGCCATGTTGAGAATTACGCAGAGAATGCACCGAGACGCAAAGTGCTTCCGGTCCTCCCTGGAACTTTATTTGTCTTTCAATCTTTCAATTTTTAGTTTTTAGCTATGGCATAGATGATGTCATTTTAAATGAAGCTACGGAGTACAAATATTTAGGTGTTTTCTTCACGTCCAGCCTCAAATGGGACAAGCACGTCGACTTTATTTGTTCTCGTGCCCTTAAAAAATTCGGTTATGTTAAACGTACTCTTAAATGCTCTACTCAAGAAGTTCAACTCTGCACTTATAAGACCCTTGTTAGGCCCATCTTGGAGTATGGCTCTGTTGTCTGGGATCCTTATTTTAAGAAAGACATCAATCTCATTGAATCTATCCCGGCCAAGGCTGTAAGGTTTATTTTGAATTGGTATGACCGTAATTTTTCGCCCTCCTCGGCTGTTTCATCTCTGGGGCTGGAGACTTTGTTCAGAAGGCGAACAGTTGATAGAAATAATATGTTGCACAGAATTGTTAATGAGGACTGTGGAATAGAGCGAAGTGAATATATTTCATTCTCTACTAGTTCACACACCGGACAATCTCATTCATTAAATATTGTTCCTTTTCAGACTCATACTAACTGCTTTAAATATTAGTTTTTTACACATAGTATTCAAATTTGAAATAATCTTGATGGGAAAATACGTACTCTTCCCGATGGTGATTTTATTAGCGCGGTTCTGCCCATTATTTTCAGTAACGCATGACGTCATCGTTTTCATTTTAGTTATGTTCAAGGGCATGTTGTATTGTTTGAGTGTTAATTTGTTTCTGTATTTTCCACTCTTGTAATAGCCTTACAAAGGTCGCAGTATGTGTAAAAAAAATCACCGTATCTGCAGCCTTTTAGAAGCTACAAAAAACGGGTATCCGATTTTTTTTTAATATTGCGTGTTTACCTTTAATGACCCACGACTTTCAATATAATTCGTGTGTATGTCTAAACCATAGAGAATGGCACATGATCACAAAGAAGGGAGTGAGCACGTTTCAAACCGGCAAGTTCTCAAGCGGCGGGTTTCGGTCGGAAAGAAAACGAATTTCGACCGGCAAATTGTGTTCTGGGTAGTTGAGCTCCCATACACTCTTAGAAAAAAGGGTATCGATAGTCCTCCCTTAGGGGAGGAACGGGCTTGTAACCTATGTTCCTTCAGAAGGGAGAAACTTTCGTCCCTGAAGCAGGGGAGCAACTAGTTCCTCCGTCGCCTGCATCTCATTATGGCGGCCCCGAATCGAGCAAATCGAGCTCAATAAGGCTTAACGAGGACGCTACGTCTCTTGTACGGGACGAAAGGAGCAGCAAATAAAAGCGTAACACGAGCTTTCCGCGAACTGTGTTTATTTCCGAAGCCAGATTCCCCACAGGTACAGAAACTTGCGTTTCGAAAGCAGTTGCTCAGTCTTCTCGTCGACAGCACTGCGATGTTAAACGGAGACAACCGATACCCAGTTACTTCGCGCACTTTACGTCTTACCGTTTGTGTTCCTCGAGTCACAATCATAGAGTAATATAGTAAACTTAAAGAGAGGACACAAGCGCGGTTTCGCGGCCCAGATACGTGCGTCTACTACCCTACGCCAGGCGGCGCTTTTGAGTTATATGTTTTACATTGTTTTCTTTAAATGTATTTCTTTTTAAAATTGTCACACCCTACTTATATTTAACATATTTAAAAATATTAAATAGTTTTCAAATACTACGTCACAATCACGTGATGTATGGCGCTTGGTATAGTCTACGATGGCGTCTCCGCATGGTTGGCATGGGTGCCGTCTGCCCTTCTCCTCACCGTGCTTCCTCAACGCTCTTCGGTCGCCTCGCAAGCAACGAGGGGACGCATAACCACTCGCGTTCTCGAAACGTTTACCTTGAGTTTGTGCTTCATGTAGCCGAGCAGCTTCAGTTCTTCGTTTTAGCGCCGTAATTGGCGTCAGGTCGTCAGGTCCTACTTCTTTGAACAGAAGGTAAGTTCTTCGCAACTTTATATTCTGCGTTGGATAGCACAAGGATAGCGTAAACGGCACGACAGACGACACTTCTTTCACACCTTCTGTTGATCCGACACGCGTGCGATAAGTTTTTGCTGTATTGTGACGCCGATCAAGCTATATCATCTTGTGACATGTCGGATTCATTTTTCTTTTATTTTTTGTCAGCCGATAGTTATCTGCCTTCGATATAAACTGCAGGAACGTGTCGTTGAGCTTGGATCCAATAGATGATGGACTTTAAGCTCTTCGTCGCTTTTTCCCCCACTGAACCAGGTGATGCCCTACGGAAGTTACTGCTGCGTGCTCTGGTACGCCAACAATAGAAAAGACGAATTAAAAGCCAGGTGTTAAGTTCTTCCGGATTCCACGTGATTAAAGGTACGTATATATTTTGATTCAGTCCTTACTTGAGACCATTTTCTGGATGCTAACACTCAGTATAGCTGAGAAAAGATATTTGCAAAGACAACATACTTTTTTTTTAATATTCATCTTTACGGTACGTATGGCACGTCAAGAAACTTCAAAATATTTCGGGGCTAGATACATGGTGTTGTCTGAGTTACACACCACGTTTAACAAAAACAAAGGGTAAAAAAATGAATATTTTCAGCAAGAGCAAACTTTTACAAATAGTTTACCGAATGACATCCATAAAGTGATGAAATGACAACCAGCCGAAAATTTATTTGATATAACTTTAGCATGAATACAAAGACACCGATCTCTTTCATGTTTCGTGACCGGGTGGGTTTTCAAATTCATGACCATTGTTTGTTTTGCCCATATAGTACTGCACTGTAAAAAAAAAAAAAAAAAGTATCGGAGGGGATATACAACCGTGAACTTTGCGAAACGCTGAAGGTTTCACTTAGCGGTGGCATTCAAAACTTCTGATATGCAAAAAAGTAGGGCTCACACATTTGCAGTTGATATCACCCGTTAAATGAATGTAACATATGTAGTAATTTCAATGATTTTTTCAGGTCAAAGACATGGGTACGGTATGCTAACCGCCCTGCAGCTCATAGGAAAGACCGTCACAGCTCAATGTGGGCTACCGCATGATGTAGTGAACACTTCACTACAAAAGACTTTATGGATCCTGCACAGACGAGACTTACCAAAACTGCTGTCCTACTGTTCGACCGGCAATAAGTATACTCTCTACCACAACACAAGGTAATAACTTTTCTTTGCTGGCAGATTGTAACAGGTTCCAATTTTATATTTTTGTTGTAACCAATGCTAGCTCTACTTTATCGGTGCCACCTGCCAGCATGCTGTTAATGCTGCTCCCTGGCACAGATCTCGATTGTAATGTCGGCTTTAGTTTTGTTTAAATTTTTGCCACACTAGTGTTGTATTTCCAGTTATTTTACTGTTTTGTACATTATCTTTGCATAACATCTTACTAGCCTATGCATAGCATTACTTTCACTGGCAATGACAGCCCAAATTAGTTGAAATAATGTTACTACAGCCGGAGGTCAATCTGCATTAAAACATGGCAATTTATGTACTCCAATCAGAGTGTTCTACTGATGCTGTATGACTTCTGACATGGCAGGTTTGGTGTGTATCAGTCAGTGGTGATGCACACCAATACAATGCAGCCTGTTTATATCGAATTTGGCAAGAGTGAGGGATCGGACTTTCACCATTCAAAGTGGACTTTGACGTCCATGTTTAGTGTGAGCGTTTGCTCCACATGCTGCTTCGTTTTCGTGCTCAACAAGAATATGACATGGAGGGCCACAGAACGTCACCTTCCACTGGTGCTCATGATAAGCCAATTTATTTTAGAACTGATGTCCATATCTAAGATGCAAACCTTGTTCAACAGCACCGGTACACGAAGAACACATGGTATAAGATCAAGATCTTGACGCGTCTAAGCAGCCTTTACATTTGCATGTGTGAACGTTGTGTCGAATGTTTATTGATATCTTTATTCATGATCACGAGTTTGATGGCATCTCAGTGTCAGATATTTAGGTGTGTGCTCTATAAGAGAAAGCATGCTTCTTGGCATATGCAGCTATGATTTTGTGTGTTTATTTCATGATCAAGGATCATGTGGTAATACATATTATCCTAGCTTCAAGGTTTGTTGGCCTGTCGTAGATGTTGCACTTGTAAAAACAACATCACTCTAGATCCTGAGACCCATTTTGCAGCATGCCAGTTTTCATTCTTCTTCACATTCGAAAGACGTGCTCATTGTTCAGCCATGTCTCGTCCTGATGCAAGTTTTTGACTATGTGCATTGGTGTTTTTGAATTGCGTACAAATTTGTTTGCTTGCTGCAGCCTTCATAGTGTGCACGTGGCGTTCTGTTCTGATTGGTAATGATAAAACAACACTCTATTTATTGATACACTTGCTTTTCATGCAGCTAGGTCGTGATAAGAGAAATGGTGCTCACTTTGTTCACTGCGAAACTGTTTGAGGTACGGTCTCGGACAGAATATTATGTAAATTTTTCTATTTGCAAGAATACCTTATATTTCTTTTATATCTGATTGTAATAATGAGGTATTGGTTCTTGCAGAACATAATGTACTTCATGTCTTATTTGCTTGTTCCATATGTGAAACATGAACGTGGTCGAAATAAAGCAGATTTGAACCAGTAGTTGTCTTGTTGCTTCAAATAGAGCATGACGTCATGGACACCGTGGGTGCTGTAAAACTAAAATAGCGGTCTTATAGTAGAAATCAAATGTATTATTGTAAGAGACGGTTAATAAAAATGTAAGTCGGCGAGCTGCTGGATATAATTAACCCGAGACTGGGCATCTAGAAATTTTAGGAATGTGCGGGGGGGGGGGGGGGGGGGTACGACGATGCCTAAGCGCGCCCCATTCAGGCGAGCCTACACGGGAAACCTGAGCACGATCCAGTCAAGGCAAAACTTTCTGGAAACCGGCGGAAACGAATGGCGTCTTCATCTGCAACATCGCCGGGGCGGTGGCTGTCAGTCGGGCTAAGTAGGCCGCTGGGCCCTATGGGCGTGTCCGCTCTTGCAAGTTTACTATATTACT